>JAJTUV010003883.1:0-67672 GCA_021653895.1 Mastomys natalensis | reverse complement strand
GGGGAAATTTCCTTTGGGAAGAGAGCCTAGAAGCCAAGGTCCCCAAATCAGAGAATAAGGGGAGCTGTGGAAGCCATTTTAGGCAAAATTTTGTTGCAGGATATTTGATACTGTAACCCCGAGATTGTATTTAAGTTTATTGAGAAAACCTGTTTCTAGTTGTGTGGCTCAGCCCTTAGCACACACCTTTAATCCCTCATAAAGACTGAATGAGCCAGAGAATGAGAAGGATCCAGAAGATTAGAACGAACAGATTGCTAGAGTTAGTTCGAGGCCAAGCAGAGCAATTCAGGAGAGGCCTAGAGAGAAGCCAGATTGAATCAGTTGGCATGGGGATGAGTTTTGAGCCAGAACAGCTGAGTTGACCAGCTAGCCAGAGCTCAGAAAGAGCTAGAAAGCGTGAGTTTATTCAGCAGTAAGTCTCAGAGGCTGAAAACATTCTAGGCCTAGATAATACTGTATGGAGGCTAGAAGCTTCTAGGACTAAGTCTAAATTAGCAGATGGAGGTAGTAAGCCTCAGAGATGACAATTACCTCAGGCAAATAAGTTACTGTTACAAGATTCCATTGTTTAGAGGACCCATTCTCTTCCAACTAACCTGACCCTAGGAAAGCTTGGTCCAATGAGTGCCCGGATATAAAGGGGGAAGTGTGTGCTGGTAGAGCTGTTGACTTGGCCCAGCTCGTTAGCCCTCTGCTATTAATAGTTGATAAAGTGCCCACCCTTAATTCTTTCCTCAGCCTCATCCTTGACTTGGCTATGTGACTTTGAGCAAATCATTTCTTACTGAACTCTGGACCTCAGTTTTCTTGTTTGTAAAGTTATGGGTGATGGAAGAGGTGGGCCTAGAGTACTCTAAGGTTCCTTTTTTCTGCTACAGTAGTATAGCTATAGATCTGCCTGAGTAAAGGATGATACCTCGTCTAGTTGGAAATCCTTTGACCTACAGAAAGCAGGGACTCGAGTGTTTTTGAGCCAGGTTAGCGAGGCAGAGGGTACTTATGTACCTCAAGCAGTCTTAAAATATGGGGTGCACTTTATCTATATCCCAAGCCTCATCTTGAGCTGTTAACTAGTTATTAGATGTGGGAGGGATCCAGCCAAGTCTTCTCTGGGCCCCTAAGCTCTAGGACCTTGGAAAGAAGCCCTGCTGAGGCAGCCACTTTGATTTCTCTTCCTGGGGCTGGGGTGGGGCTTCCATCCCTTAATCTCAAGCAGCACTGCTCTGCATGCCTAGTTTCTATACTGCAGTTGTGCATAATGCTTCATTTTAGTTCTACCCTTCAATTTGTGGGGTGGCAGGCTGGGGCCAGAGCCACTCCCAGTTCTCATCTGAAATCACTTGTCAGGGTAGCTCCTATCTCTTTATAAAGACAGGCGGGAGATTGTAAAGACAGGCCCTTCCCACAGGCACATACAGGGCAAGTTCCCTAAGCTCCCGCAGAGTTTAGAGTCCCTGACCAACTGTCCATTCTGTCTGCAGCTTATGTTGTGGCAGCAATATCAACTCTAGCAGCAGCGGTGGCAACATGGAGGGCCTTGTCTGGAACCAAGGACAAATGCATGGGCTCAAAGCTGGCCTGCAGCTCTTCTGATCACTGTCCTGATGGAAGTGTCCATGTAGTCCTGCCATTGTCACAGCTCAGTCCAGAATCCACCCATGGTACAGACTGGACAACCTGGGAGACAGATCAGCCTTATCAATTCAGCTTTCTACCACAATGGAAATTTGAATGATTTTACCCGCATTTTCTGTTGTGTTTTGAAAAATAATAAAAAGATTTTTATCATGGCATTTTGTGAGATGAGGGGTGTGTAAATTGGGGTAGACCAGTGTAATTCTTCCTTTACTTTGTGGCTATTTTAAAGATGGTGAGATGGTAACAAGGCTCTTGAGTAGAAGGAGGAGCTTGAGACCCATGACATATACCAATTCTGATTATTTTCCTAGCTAGACTGAACATCTGAGGCTTGCAGCTGTGTAGGGATGGGAGGTAGCAGGGAGTGGGAGGAGGATCCAGTTTTTAGTGAGCAAGAAACAGGAATTGAAAGCTAAGATATGTCATACTTTGTCATTCTCTGTCCTTTGGCCTAGAAAAAACACAATATATTCCTGCAGTGGGCTTGGAGCTTTAACAAATACCTTAGTGATATCAGAATTCCATGAATCCACCAGCACAACAGACTTTTTCCTTGTAACCAAGCAGGTGTTGACAAAGCAAGCTTGTGCATTAGGTTAGACAAAGGTTTTTTTTCCCGATGCTTCTCTTTCCACAATAACAAAGGTTTTCTGGCATACTGGAGAGTTGAAGCTGGAAAGATCCTCAATGAACTTCTAGATTAAACATGGAGAAGGAACTTGAAAATATGAGTGTTCATCCAGTGTGGTCTGGGGGGATGGTGCCAGCGAGCTTTCAGTTCTAGTCTGAGAGTAGTTCTCATTTTACTGCATATGATTTGGGAACTTAAATGATATTGCTTTTTAAAGATTAGTCTTTCCACTAGAAACACTTTTGAAAATAATAGTTCTGGTATAGTTACCCCTACCTCTACGACCCACACCCCAGTATATGTACACTTTACCTATTTTTTTTCCAGATTTCCTGACCCCACTATTTTTTTTTTTTGAAATGAGAGTTTCCCTGTGTAACAGAGTCCTTGTCTATCCTGAACTCACTTTGTAGACCAGACTGGCCTCCAGCTCAGATCTTTCTGGCCCTGCCTAAGTGCTGGGATTAAAGTTGTGCACCACCACCCGCTTGGATTAGTCCCCTGCTTTTTAAGTGTACTGAGATACTGAGATAGACAAATGAGAAGTGATTGAGCTGTGGGCAAAAAGCAGTTGCTCGGTTGGTGTAGATCAGTATTTTCTTGAACATCATCTGGGTTCATATTAGTGCAAATTATTAGACCCCACTCCTGACATGAATCAGAAAGGTTGGGAATAGACTACAATCCATGATTGTGGCATAGATGATGTAGAGAGAATATCTTGTGTACTGTATGGATGCATCACCTGTCAATTAAAAAGCCTATAGCCTATGGCTTATGTAGAAGGTGGAACATCTGGGAGGACAAAGGAAGGGGTAGAGCCAGGAAGATCCACCTGGAAAAATGTGAGGAGAGGGACATAAAGTACCTAAGCACAGGTAAACAGCCATGTGGCAGAATGTAGGTTAAAATAGTGTTATTTTAGTTAAAATCTAGTAAGAGAAGAGCCTAGCTATATGGCCAAAGTATTTGTAATATATTTTGAGTCTGAATCTTACTTCTGGGAACATGGGGTTGGGAGGAAGAACTAGGACTATAACTTCAACAAGATGTGATTATTTTGATGCACAATGGAGTTTGAGATGCAGTGGTGGACAGGTAAAAGCTGCTGAAAGACAGGTTCCAGGCATACTCCAGTACTTAACTGGAACAACCTTAGGCAAATCATGCCATTCTCTTAATTAGCAGGATATTTATTTTGTATGTAACAGGAGAGATTAGAAAATGGCTTTTCGCCGGGCGGTGGTGGCGCACGCCTTTAATCCCAGCACTTGGGAGGCAGAGGCAGGCGGATTTCTGAGTTCAAGGCCAGCCTGGTCTACAGAGTGAGTTCCAGGACAGCCAGGGCTATACAGAGAAACCCTGTCTCGAAAAACCAAAGAAAAGAAAAAAAAAAAAAGAAAAGAAAATGGCTTTTTCAGGATCTGGGAAAATGGCTCAGTAAATAAGAGTGCTTGAGGACCTGCATTCAAATCCTCAGTACCTGCATAAAAGTCCTGGCATGGCTGTATCCCAGTATTAGAGGGAATGACAGCTGCATTCCAAGAGCTGTCTGGGCAGCCAGCTTGGCCAAAATGGTGAGACTCCAGTTCGATAAGATAGCTTGTCTCAAGGCAATAAGGTGAAGAGCAATAATGGAAAACCCTTGAGGTTTCTGGGCCCCCACATGTGCACACACCACACACACACTTTATACAAACACATACACACACATGAAAAATGTTTTCTGGGGAAAACACACTGGTAAATCCCGCATTGAGTGCTATCTCCTAAAAATATGGAACAGTGCCTGATACATGATAGATCCTCAATAAATATTTAGCGAATGAACGGTTTTTTCTGATGCATATCATGTTTTATATATGTGACTGGTGGCTATACGCAAACCTTGTCTCAAAAGGAAAGAAAACAAAGTGACTTTTCCAAGCACACCTGTAGTCCCAGTACTTGGAAGGCAAAATCAGAAGAACTGAGAAGTTATAGCTGTATACAAATTGTGGTATGTGTGTGTGTGTGTGTGTGTGTGTGTGTGTGTAATGTTCAAGGCCAGTCTAAATACATAGCAAGGCTTTTTCTCATCAAAAAGCTAAGGCCTGAGGATGTACTTCAGTGGTAGAATGTTTACCTAGCATTTGTAAGACTTTGGGTTTGATCCATAAAACCACAGGAAACACAAAAATTAAAGACTTTGATAAAGTTCAGGTGAACTCTGGGAGGGGGGAATGGGTATCTGTGCCCCACTGTTTATTTAACAGTGCAAGTCAAAAGGGCGTATGCTTAGTATTTCAGGAACAAATTGGAGTATGCATGTCTGTGTGTGTAATTACTTGTTGCTGAAAGAAAGGAGCCATCAGTGATTAGTAGACAAAGTTTATGCAATAAATGGGTTTACAGTTCATTGTTGTCAACGACACAGCATTTTCATCACAATTATAGGTGAAACAAATAAAAACCTCATGAAGAAGTCATAAATACATTCATGCGAGTGAGAATATTGTATAAAGCATTGCACATGCATTGTAGAGGCAGACAACACAGGGGAAAGGTTATATTTTCACTCACCTCAGGTTGGCTCTTTGTATTTTGTCATTGAGACTTACATTATGTTTGGGTCAAACAAGGAACCCAAAGTGGTTTTATAAAAAGTTTACAACCATTAAACAATACTGTTTAATCCCACAAATGGATAAAACAAATTACTATAGCTCAATGATACACAAACCAGGACTAAAAATAGTCAATCTGCCTATGTGTATAGCTAGCTATAATACAATAGATATCAAATATGCTGAGTCTTCACAGAGGCATTGACTACTTTAGACAAGCAAGTTCTAGAAATACACTGGTTTCAAATGAAAACTAAACTACTGCCATTTTGGTTGAAGATAATGCACTCCTCAGTTTCATACCCGAAGAGAAGCAAACTGGGAGGTGGAAGAGAAGGGTTAGGAGGAGACCTGAGCGGGGCTCTTTGGACAGCTTGGCATTACTTTCCCTGTGCAAATCCAAACCTGATTTACAAAGCAAAACAAACTCTACTGAAATTGTTGGCCCTCAAAAAGGGCACTTGTACAAAGCCGCACGCTTAGAGCACAGATAGAATTTTAACTGAGAGCCTCTTCACAGCGAACTGTTCCACGTTAAAGGGAAACTGTAACAAAGATTAATAGATATTAATGATTGAATTGTTTTATAAAGGTTATTTATTCTGAGATTTTAAAAAAAATAAGGATTGTGGAGAAGTAGTCTCTTAGAAACTAGAAGGGGTTTGAGAGAATAAGAAAGGGGGAGAAAAATCATGCCATATGCTTCATTGCTTAGAAGAAAAGTTTTACAGACCATTTCCATAATGCTTCTGCCATTTTCCCTTCCATACCTGGTACCTTAAGTGAGTTCGATAGTTTAGTGTTACCTTTGAAAAGGCTCCTCTTTCTTTGAGCTGTCTTATAGAAAGGGTGCTCTGGATTGACCATGCCCTGCCAGAATCACTTTTCTCCTTTAGGTGGAAATGAAAACAACAACAATAATAAGGTAACAACAAGAAAACGAAAATCAGAAAATACAAAGTCTAAGGCCTGGACAGGCACAGATTTGCTATGAGGTCAGAAAATCAGTGAAGGAATTCAAATGACAAAGCACCTCTTACAGAATCCGCTGCTTCTTGAAAACCACACAGAACATTGTGCCTTAACCCCTGCTGTGTACTTGGAGGTAAGTATCTTGAAGAACAACACACTTAGCCCCTTGAAGGGTGCTACCGAGGTCTCAATGCTCTTCTTTATTTGCTATTTTATAATTATAGACAAAATGGAAAAGTCAAGAAGTATGCAGATCTTGATATAAAAAATGTTTCTCTAATGTAAGAACCAAGTTGGATTTATGCATTCATATTTATAAAGCTCCTTAAAGATTCTTACATATGGTTTATTACTATTGACACTTTATAAAAATCCCTTTTATAAGGACATATTAAATTTAATAGGCTAAAGAGAATCACACTGTTGCAGATTGTACACATAATAGTTGTGCATCTAACAATAAAGAGGCCTTGAAAACTGTATTTGTCTATAAACTACTACTGCCCTTTGGAAAATAAAAGCTCCCTCATGACCCCTGGGCTACTTTCCTGTGACACACAGTGCCACAAATATGGTGAAAATTAAGTACTAAACATAGTTTAAGATGAGTTTTGTATATTTGTTTCTATACAATCAGGAGAAAAAGAGATACAATTTGTATCAACAAAAGGTCATTTCTGGTTATTTGAGGCATTGCTCTTAGCTGCTTTGGTTCATATACATTTTACAAGGAGAGAAGAAGGGCAATCCTTTCTTAGAAAGGTAAAAATACATACGCTATCTTTTAAAAATTCCCCCTACTCGGAGGAGTTTACAATTATTTTGAATTTTAAACATGAACATATTCCAGATGAATTGCAGTGACAAGACGAATCTTGGGTTTCCCACAAAATGGGAAGCCAATGGACACTGCAGTGTCATTGATAGGAAGGTGAACTAATTGGTACAAAGGCATCAGAATATTCTGAGATTGTCAAATACCCTGATCTAGACAAGGGGCAGATTTCGAAGGTACAAGAATTTCAAGGTATGAAAAGATGCTTGTTTGAGATAATAAGCACTGCAGTGGCAATTGTCAGTTTTTATGGATCTACTTGATAGAAAATATTGTTACACTGTATCAGTATACTGGGGAATGGAACAATTAGAGGGTAGGAAGAGATAGATGTAAAATTGTGGCTAAGTGAATACTGGTTAGGATGTACTATTCATCAACTTTCACAGAGAGAGAAAGCTGGAAAGCAGCATGTAAGCCATTATCAAACCACCAGAAACAACCCTGACTACAGCCTCACATTCAGAGTGTTTCACAGTAAGAAACATTTATAGGCAGTATTACACCTTCTCATGAAGAAACAAAAGGCCAAGGCCAGGCCTTCTCAACTCTCATGAAAAAGGACTGTAGAAGTTAGTAAGTTCCAGTCTCAGAAACTGGGAGCTGGTCATGGTTCAAAATGTTGAAATATACAGTGAATTCAGAAAGGAGGGCCCATTTAATGCATCTTTTAAAAAATAAAACCAATAAATGCCCCTTCTAGAGGCATGCAGCTACAAATGATTCTACCTAGAGTAAGATTCAAATTGTGCAAAGGGTGCTGCCTGGCCCAAAGTCATACCTTCTTTAATAATGCATCTCAGTATGATCTAATCCAGTGCACCCTCTTTGCATGGATTTGAAGTGCATAACAGAACACTTCCCCTTTGGGAAACTGCTTTTGGCCACCTAGAAAATACCCTGGTTTTGTTTCCGAAAGAAATTCTGCTCTATTAATTACTGATCTTATTGCTCAAGGGTAGACAGCTAGAGAGAGTGGCTTGTATGCCTATACACTCTCTTTCACTACACTTTGTCCTGTAATGTTGAATTGGTCAGAAGTTCCAACTCTGTAGCTATCACTTTAATGCCATCCCTCCTGGGATAAGGGAAGTAGATTCTGCGAGTAAGTCCCTTGGTCCTGGTCCAGCTCTTTAGCACTTGTGTATCATATACATACTAAGTGTTGAACATGAGCTTATAGACTAGTTCCTCTACAGAAGGCTTGAGCCTGTCCCCTAGTTTGTTAAGGTGAAGAGACTTTCTGAAAGCTAAGAATGGTTAATAAATGTGGTCACGTAAAATATGTAGAAGAAATACAGCTGCTTTACTCTGGTCTTCAAGAAAGCAAATTTCAATGTCACCATGTGATTTCACTTTCAAGTCTACATTGAAACTGTAAAATGTGACAAAATCAAGTTGTATTTGTGATCTATACAGATGTAAACTATAGACTGTATAGAGCTTACCATCTCATCACTATAGAAAAGTTGATACCAGAGATACAAACACATCTGAAACCAAATACATAAATTCATACATGCAGTAGAATTGCTAAGAGGAAGGTTCAACTAGTTCTCTAGAAGCCTCAATGTGACCCTATACTTGGTTAAAGATATTGAATGATCAGATACCCATGCAATAAAAATCATTTTACTTTTGATTTTAAGTATTTCTATTAAAAAAACCTTAAAGGTTAATTCACAATACAATCTGATCCTCATATATTTGCTTTCTAAATTGGACAGATGATCCACACTTTATAATATTGAATGTGTGACTGAAAAAACACTGGTAGCTGGGTGTGGTGGCATACACCTTCAATCCCAGCATTCTGCAGAGAAAGGCGGCTGAGTTCTGGTTGATATAGCAAGTTTCAGGAAGGCAAGGGTGACAAGGTGAGACCCTGTCTCAAAAAACTAAAAAAGAAAATGTTAAGAAAATAATAGTAATGAGTTACCTTGGGGTTTTTTGTACACTTAGGCCTCTTGGGTTTTCTCCTCCATTATCTCCACACTTTAGTGGAAAAGGGTATGAGACATTAGGCCAGAGAACTTAGGTATATGTCTTGACTGTCATTTGCTAGCATCAAGCTTTGTTTCTTTCTCTATAAAATTGAATGTTACTGAGATCTACCTCACAGAGTTGTTATGTACTTAAAAGTATAGAAATACTCTGTAATTTTAAAAGCACAACACAAATTATTACTTACTAGAATTATAGTATTAATGTATTAATAGTATTCATATTTATGTAAAGGAGTAGGTCCTGTCATGTCAACGTGCAGCCCTCAGCTTGGCAACAATCAAGGCTGCCAGTTGTTGAGCATCTGCTGTGTGGGGATTCTTCTCCATCACTGCAAGAACAATGTTAGAAGGGAAGATGTTGCAGAGGTTCTTGTACGTCTGATATTGATGCTCTGGTATCATATGCTCCCTAGAATCATTGCACATTCCAACCCAAGGATTCCTCCAAAGCTGCTCCATTTTTTCAGGCATGCTCCTTACCATGACTGTTCATAACATGGTTGCATGAGGCTGTTACCTAAGGGATAGGAGGGGGTATCCATAGGAGTCGTTGTACAAGGCAATGGGTCCCAGCTAGCATGCTGTTCCCTGCACAGGGAGGCCGCCTTTGCCTCATGGGTTGCTGTCATAGAGGCGGGAGTCAGAAATGCTGTCCATCCGAGTCATCACCAAGCACGGCCTGGCTGGGAGGGTCCCACAGGATGGATATTGGGAGGCATGGTGTAGTCTCCAGGACAGCTAGAGTGTGCTCCAGTTGCTGAATTCTGGGTATGCACAGCTAAGTGAGAGACTGACTGCTTGTGGGGTGCTTGCTTGGAATCTTCTGAACCATAACTTTGAACTCTTGCTAAGGCTTCATGGTAACCGGGGGGAAAAAGGCTGAAGATGGTTATGAGATGCTGAGCGGTGCAGCTTCAAAGTGCCTTCAGATGGGCATCAGCTACAGCCAAGTACAGGTTGTTTGTAAGAGGAATAGTTGTCATTCCTGGTAGGCTCATGTGACTGTCGGTACAGAGGCCGGGATTACGAACATATACCCCCTGGTTTGCCTCGGCCATATAATATTCATGATTATGCATGTTGTTGATACTCAGTTTGGAGAAGTCACTTAACACTGAATAGTAGTCATGGTCCCCCATGGTCTCAAATTTTGGGTATTGCTCAGTATAGTTAATAGGGGCGCCAGGGGCTGTTGGTAACCAGGATAGGTGGATATTGCATTGCTGACCATTGTTCCAAAGAGGCCTTTTTGATGGGGAAAATGGGAGGACCCTGGCACTGGGCTGCTGGCTGAACGGGTGTTGAGTGCACCCACTGCTTGGCTTTTGGGGGGAGGGATTGTAAGGGACACTTTAAAGCGGTCACAAGTGAAGGGACAGAAACTGGCCTCGGTTTACGGGCAATGGACAGCCACTCCTCAGGCTCTACAGCCACAGACCGGATGCTGGGATCTGATTGGCGCTTGGAGGCCACACGTTTTGACCTCTGAGGTTATTTTAAACTTTGGCAGTAGACATCCCTGGTGCCACTTTTGGCCAGGGTGTCTTCACTCATTATTTTCACTGTGGACGGGTTTGGCACTGATGCGGAGCTCATCAGCCACCGAACGCTGAGGTTGGTTTGGCCCGCCCCGGGGATGATAGTATTTGCACTTGTGGCCGTAGGTACATTTTTTGCCTGAAAAATTAATGCCTTGGAGTGACTCTCTCTTTCATAGTGGTGTAACCCTCTGTGCCAGAAATTGTCCTAACAATCTGACCACTAGGTTAGAGTTATACTGTTCAGGGTTAAAGCAGAAAATTAACTCTCCACAAAGATGAGGGACAGACAACACCAAGGAGTCACCACATACGCAAAGGGAGAGGAAGTAAGTGGAAAGCTTAGAGGAATCTGCAGTGTAAGAGCTAAGAGCTGAGCTGTGGACTAGCCTTATTTTTCTGGTGTGGGACAACTTTTCCTTAGGCATAATCTGTATGCTGAGGCAGCCTAGAGAACAGAAAGCAAAACGATGCAGTGGAAGGAGCACAAATTTGGAAGCCAGTGAGAGCTGAGTTTCGATTCTAGCTATGTCCTTTACTGTGTAACCTGGACACGTGACGTATTTCCTAAGGCCATTTTCCTCTTTGGTAAACTAGTTTCATAACCATGTCTATATTACAGGATTTATTGTCAATGAAATGAGACAACACATGAATTGAGGAAAAAATACCCACACCCCTCAACAAGTGATTATTCAATAAGCTCAAACATCCAAAATAGCTTCATACCAAGCAGCTCATGATGCATTGTTTGGCTCCCGAACTTTGTAGCAGGGGGGTTTGGTACGAGCACAATAATCTTAAGAAAGCTAAAGTTTAAATATTACGAATGAAAAAAGTGGAGGCAACTGAAGTACAAATCAGAAAGGAAAAATGATCTTGTTTGGAGTCAACCCTTGGAAATTGCTCTTTTATTTTATTAAGCTATAAGTTTCTGCATGTCCTTACTTCAGCAACATCACTCAGGACTTAGCTATCTAGAGCACACTTTCATAAGTGACAACTATTTCCCACCTTCAATTCTAGTTACCCTTTCCTCATGCAGTTTCTAGGATGGTTCTTTGTGCTCCTGAGAGTACATAAAGACACATTTCACTCACACAAAGTGGACATGCCAAGATTTCTCACTGGAAAGAGAAATCTGAAAAGGAAAATTATTCAAAGAATCTGTGTGCTTCCCTTAGTACAGAACTCAATTCTGTCGAGAAGTACTCACCATAAGGACATGGTTGCTTTTTATGCTCAGGAACCAGGGTCTCTTTCTTAAGAAATTCTCAAGGCTTGGACCATGGCGTCCAAGAGGATCATCTGGTGGCATAAATCTGAAAGCAAGCCAACAAGAAGTGAATGTCTTTCTGTCCCTACCCGTTTGTAAGAGTTCAGGTCTTCCTTCTCCCTTGCCTGTACTGCAGTCATAACATTCTAATCGTGCTTTCCAGCTTCCATCTACCTTCTGTTAAAACAGTGTTTCTTCCCTTTGTTTCTAATTGGTCACACAGAAAGGATTATTTCCTTGTGCATCATTTTTCATAGAAAGACTATATGCAGCAGTCATACTGGTATGAATGTTGGTTTCCCCTAGTACACCAGCCACTTTCATACCTTTATAGATTTATTCATAGTGTTCCTTTCACATGTCATACCCAGCAGCCCTCTTTATTCTGTAAAATTCATTTCAAAAGACAAAGCAATTTCTAACATCCTATTTTCTCTCTACTCTATCTCTACCTTTCTTTTCATATACTTTGAGCCCCTTGATGGTGAGTCCTGCTTCCTATTAAGTCTTTTATCTTTAGAGCAAATCAGCACAATTCATTGTATACAGTGTTTAATATATGTTTATTGAAATGTAATGCATTACTACCAGTAATTTGTACACAACTGTTTAGAAAGAAACTCACTTATCATTCACAAAAGAATACATCAGCAACCGTTCCTCTATAAACTTCTTCCATTCTGGCTTTTCAACTTGAAGGTCTCGGTAGTTATCATTGGATACAATGATGCCATCAGAATCAAAAGCCAATTTGACTATGAACCGATCATCGTAGCAGACCACCCTTCTGCCTTGGACCCTTCGGGATGGTGTGAAGACGAGAATCTTTTCCTTCTCCAGTTTACGTAGAATATCTTGATCTATCAAAATATGTTTATGCCACATAGTAGAAATCATCTTTGGAAATTAACTGTGTTATCGTCATATTACCAAAACAAGAGTTAATACTAGATAAATGATTTATTTTTAATTGGAGAACAAGTGTGCTACTTTTCTGGCTGTGACATTAAATAGAATTGTGACTTTATATAAGCCATTTTCTCTTTCACACTTTAGTTTTTCTTTCAGTAAAATGAGCAACAAAACCAAAAAACAACCTAGATTCCAACACATTTATTTAAAAGAACCTATCACAAAGAATAAGAACTAACACGTGGTATAACATTCCTTCGTTTTTGTTTAAGACAGTCTTACTGTGCAGCCCACTCTAGCCTGAGGCTTCAGTTTCTTCTATTTCAGTGGCCCAAGAGCTGGGATAACATGTGTGTGTCAACACAGTGAGCTTCCTCTAGCATTTTGATTCTTGTTTTGCTCTTTGTCTGAAGCATCAGATTTTCCCCTGTGGTGCTGGCTTGAAACACAAACTCAAGGGCATAGTATGCAAGTGTTCTACCACTGATGCACACCTTCATCCCTAGCCTTGGCTTCTTGAAGCTCAGAAATAGCAAGGCTGTGTCTGTCAGAGAGTAAGCCATCACTCATGAAGACTTTTTGGTTTTTACTTTTACCTGAAAGAAAGACAAAACTGAGGTGGGACAACAAACTATAGCATTTAAGTGTGTATGTGTTTGTGTGTGTGTGTGTGTGTGTGTGTGTGTGTGTGTGTGCTATGACACATTTGAGGGGGTCCGAGGGCAATTTGTGGGAGTTACTTTTCTTTCCACTACTTGGTTCTCAAGGATTAAAATCAGGTTATCAGACTTGGCAACAAGTGCCTTAACCTGCTGAGCCATCTTGCTAACTTGGACCCAATTATTTAGGAGAGAAAACTTGCTTACTGGGATTGAAGAGTACTAAGATCTACTCTCACACTGGGGCTTGGGCCTGCTCTGCAGATATAGACAGCTCCACACAGAACTGAACCACCCACTCACTGTACTTTCTGAGTAGTTACATCAGAAATGAGATGGTGGTAATCAAGAGACTGAGATCTGTATGTTCTTCAGTGCTATACAGAGCACATCTTATGTGTACAGGAAATGTACTGACTGAGCTACTAGCATGAGGGGCACAGCACAATTCTTGTGAAATTTAGGCACCTTTATTTTCATGAGTTCTTTCTTCCACAAAGAAATATCTAAAAGTTCATTTTAGAATTACACTAATATGAAGACAAACACCATCCAATTAAGTGTATTATTGTACATTTATTGTTATTCTCTGTTTTTTTTTTTCTTATGTGAAAGGAACAAAATGAAAACATTTTTGTAGAGCTTTAAAAACTGGGATCGCCCCTAGGCTCTGAGCCTCCTTTTGACTCAGACACTAATTGGCTTTTCTTGTCTTTGGATTTTTTTCTCCTCTCTGTTGCCCTACCTGGAAAACTCCACAGTTGTTTCTCTAATACAAAATAAGATTGACTGTATATCATGTAACCTTTAATTTATTGAAAAAAAATCCATTATATTCATAACCATATTTGTTCCCCACCGTCTGAAATCTATGATCAAACAGGCTGCCCTGTTAATCACTATAGTACAGGTTAGCCTCAAACTCACCATCCTCTGGCCTAGGTCTAATGAGTATTGAGATTGCAGGTGTGTGCAGATTTCCATAAGAATAACATCTTTTTTCCAATTATATGCTTTGTGGGTTTCCACATGTAAATTTTTATTCAACTATCACATACCACAAAACAAGGATGGTTTTCATATGGATCACTTTAGGAAAAAATGCACTCATTAAAAGACATTTTAAGCATACTTAACTTAGAAAAGCAATTATCTAAGTTGGGACCATCTGCCTCTCTCCAAACTAGCTTTTTAGCTTTGACTCTCGAGGAAAGTCTTTTTTTTTTTTTTTAATAATACCTGTAATTGGTGCATCAGGGCGAGATTGCTCCTTTCTCCATGCTGGTACAAATACAGTGATATCTTTATGGCCTTTGTCTAGAAACCAATCCACAGCAAGTTGTATTCCTCTGCAGGAAAATTCTTCTTTATTACCATGGCTTCAGAAACATTAGAGAGCAAGAGACAAAAAGGTTAATTATAGACAGCAAAAAGAAACACTTTACCAGTGCCTTTCTCAGTGCTGGGATTAATGACAGACATTTGTATTTCTTTTCTCATACATTTTTTTTTTGAGACAGGGTTGCACTATATGGTTAGTGGGGCTTGAAACTCACTATCTAGAGCCTGGCTTCCAGCTTGTGGTGATCCTCTTGCCTCATCCTCCCAAGTACAGAGATTAAAGAGTACCAACATCATTCCTAACTAACATTTTTTGATGATGTCAAATGTATATACATACATGTATATGTATATGTATATGTATATGTATATGTATTCAAGTGCAGATGATCAAACTCAGGACCGTCACAACTTGCTACTATTAAGTCATACCTCTATGCCAAAAAAATACTTTTTAAAAGAGAAAAACTGTATTCTTTTTATTTTTCTGTTGTATTATTATAAATTTCACTCAATGCCAAGGGTGATTAATAACAACTCACATCTTCCAGCAGACATGACAACTACTATTAGTTTCATTTCCTCCTTTCTATTTTTGTTGCCACCTTTACTCAAAGATTTGGGTATTTCACAACAGATTGAAAAGGAAGGGTACTTTGTCAGAGGATTAGGAAAAGTTTATATGGAACATAGTTGATGTGAAGCTTAAAACACATATGAACAAATGTGCACACTTACACACACCACTCTATGTTGTCAAATTCATGGCCTTGTGAATGGTAGAGGAGCCTCTTCTGTGACATACTCCCAGTCATTAAGCACATATATTATGCTTAAAATGACAGTGAAAATGACAAAATAAATATGCTCTTCTTCTATGTCCAAAATTTCCTTCAAAGTCAAACATTTCTTTTATAATCAGAACATGATGCAATAAGAGAAAAAATCTATTTCCACAAACATTGTGTAATTAAAAAAAAAATCCAGGAGGAGCTGGAGAGATGGCTCAGTGTTTAAGAGCACCGACTGTTCCTCCAGAGGTCCTAAGTTCTATTCTCAGTAACCACATGGTGGCTCACAACCATTACACACACACACACACACACACACACACACACACACACACACACACACACATTTAAATCCAGGAGGTGGAGGGCAGAAGCCAGACAGGCCACCTGCCCTTCATCATGAGGAATGAACTATAATAAACATACTATGTTCCACTATAATGAATATACTTATGTGATGGAGAGAGCTGGGAAAGATACAAAAACAGGTGTGATAAGTGTGCTGTGAGGAGAGGAGGAAGTAGAGACAAAAGGGCAGTGACAGATGAAAGAGAGGGCCTGAGGTCAACAGCTGCCCAGTTAGAGTCAGCTGGGTTGTGTACAGCAGCCCAGAGCTTATGCAGAAGCAGACTCAGCCCCCAAACATGTCAACAAGCTGTGGGATTGTCTTGGTACTGGGCAACGATGGAGGCTAAGATGAGGAATGGTTTACTTCCTAGATTGGACCTCCTCCAAGGACCACCATGGTCCATGATGCTAGCAGAGATCATGTTCATGTCTGTGATCCATGCTGCTGCCCCTGGCCATGATGAAGCCGGTGATCCATGTGGCTGTCTGTGATCTATGTGATCTGTGTCGCTGACTGAAGCCTTGCGCTTTGCTGCCTGTGTTGGGAGTCATGTTGATGTGAGTGGCCTGTGTAGCCACCTGAGGCCATGTTGAGGTCCATAGTCTATGCTGCCACTGAGGGCCAAGTAGGTCAGTGGTCCTGATATGGCTGGGAGCCTTGTTGAAGCTCATGGCCCATGTTATCATGCAAGGCTATAAGGATATCCACGGTCATTGTTGCAGCCAGAAGCCATGGCTTGTCCCTGGGTTGTGCTGCCACCTGAGTCTATATTGATCTCTGTGGTCCTTCTGCAGCTGAGGGCAGTGTTCGTGGTCTGTGCTTTTATCAGAAACAATGTGGAAGCACATGATCTGAGCTGCCTCTTACTGTAATGAACAAGGAAGCTACTTTTGCAGTGATATTGATGGCTGCAGATGCATAGTTGAGAAAGAGGGATGTGGAAAGCTTCTATGACAACCCTTCCCCCTTTCCCCTCCCCCAACCAAAATAACAGCCTAAACAGCAAGCATTGAGAGAACTCTTAAAAAGTGTGATAAGGGTGCTGAAGTGTATCTCTCTGAAATTGAAGGCTTATGGCAGGGGTGTGGAAGTGGAAGGACTCACTTCTATTTGAGGGGCAGGCCACTGAGAGTTTGACCATGCTCCAGTGAGTATATAGACAACACAAATTGGAGTTGTTTTTTATTTTATGTTGTAGGAGTCACAAGGGAAGGGCAGACATGGAAGGACTGAGAAATGAGCGTGATTTGGGTACATCATGTGAAATTCCCAAAGAATCAATAAAAATATTATGAAAAATCCAAACTATATCTTTATAGTACATTATACGGTAATTTTGCCACTTTCAGCTTTGTGGTCATTGATACAGCATTAGGTTTTCTGTAACTGATTTTATGTATATTTATGTAGGTTATATAATTTAATGCTGCTATAGCAATTTATTTTCTACTCACTGATGGTATTAGGGTTTGATCCTTCATGAGTGATAGGATAATTAACACTATTAACACTGAGGATGTTTGAAAAAGCCATAGGACATCATTATTTTATGTGTATTTAAATTTATACAGTGTAATTATATATAATAAAGTGACAACACTTAGAGTAGCAAGAGGGCTACTCCAGCACTTGAGGGCTTGAGATACGTGGATGGCCAGCCAGTTCACTCAAAACAGTTAAGTTCCAGGTTCATTGTACCACCTTAGGTGGAGAAGCAAGTAAAGAATTCATTCATACAGCAACTTATGGCCTCCACATATACCCACATAGGCAAGAACACCCACATATACACATCACAACATATACACAGGAAGAAACCAGCTGCAGTAGGGGAGGAGGTGTAGGGAAGGGCAATGATCAATCAGAAAAAATAGGAATGACGATTAAAGATACATATGTATAATGATACCATGAAGGTGAAACACAATTTCTGTGAAGAATGTCAATAGAATGTTGATGAGGATAACAATGAATTTGCAAATCACTTTCAATAGTGTAGCTTCTTCACAGTACTGATTTTGTGTGGGACTGCCTCCAGGCAGCCTCCACCGTGCAGGTCCCGGGCTGCTGCCACGTGGGCCTGGGGCCTGCAGCTGCGGGCCCGCCGGATCTTCCCACAATTTTGCTGATCCAAGAAGGTATGTATTTCCATCATCTAGTATCTTCAAATTTTTTCCAGTTTTGAAAGTTGATTATAAAGTTCTACCACTTTCATTTCTAAGTTACTTTGAGAATTACTGTAAATGAAATTATTTCACCTTTTTCGTTTTCTGTACGTTGTTAAACAGCAAAGCTACTGATTTTTTCAGAAACCCTGGTTTCTGAAATAATATGTAAGACCTAAGAATTTTCTAATAGTTTATTGAGTCTCTCTCTCTCTCTTACACACACACACACACACACACACACACACACACACACATACACACAAACACACATACAAACACACAATATTATATATCAATTATCAAATCAATTATACATATATATTTTCCTACTTGTCACTGCTTTTTCCCCCTATGCTTATTTCTCTAGCTAAGGTTTAATAAAAATGGAGAAAGTCTATACACTTGCTCTTGATTTTAGAAGGAAACATTTTGGTATTTCCCCTATTTATTATAAGGTGTTCTACAGATTTGTGTATATACACCTTATGATGTTTACATACTATCATTTTCTACTTTTAGGTCTTGTTTCTCATGATAAAAAAGTGCAGAAGTGCATCAAACACCATTTCTTTCTCTTCAGATGATCCTATCTAATTTCTGTCTATCTACGTATATGCTGTATTGCATTCATTTTATTATTTTTCCAAAGGTCTGATCATTTATTTGTTATTCTTAAAGACTCTTATTTTTGAGTCAATCAGAAAAAAATTGCAGATGCATAGTTGAGAAAGAGGGACATGGAAGGCTTCTGTGATACACACCCCCCCCCCCATTCCCCAAAAGTAACAGTAACAGAAATACAAAGATCTCAGTTAGGACAACCTATGTCTCTTGACCGTTTTCTCCTAGCATTTTTTTTTTTTTTTTTTTTTTTTTGCTTCCTCCATTCTCTTTGGCCAAAACTTTAGCAAATGCTGCAGCCTCCTTCTTAGTTTTCTTACTGCAGTGTTCTTTCAGAGGAATACACCAGTGGGTTTTTTTTTTTTTTTTCAAGACAACTGGAGTAGTAACAAGAAGCTGAATCATGGGTGCTTTGGTCCTGTGCTTCTGACATTGAGGAGCTAACTCTGGAGGCACAGTAGTATTTGTTTGTCCAGATCCTCTCTCTCTCCAATAGCCAAGTTGACAACACTCAGATTTGCATCCACTATGCATGTGTGAAGACTCCTGTTTCCTCTCTCTAGTTCTCTTTGATCTATAGCAATAATTCACCTTTTTCAAAAGAAGGCACACTAAGAAGGCTTCTTGGAAAAACCTCCTTTGTTATCCCCACCATTGATTTGGAAAAACATAACCTGTCCACTCTTCACCCAGATACAATTTTCTCATATCACCCTCACTATGAGCCTCTTAAGTTGTATGAGTCTTTCACATTATTATTTTTATTCTTTAAGTTATCTTCTCATTTTATTAGATCTTTGAAAATTTTGTACAATTCATTTTTATTATATTCCCTTCCCTCCAACCCATTCCTTGTATATCCACCTTTTCTTCCCTAACCACTCAACTTTGTGTCCTCTTTTTTTAATCCATTAAGTACTGTTTATACTGCTCATATATTTTTGGATGGATTGCCTTAACTAGAGGTCTACTGACCAGGGGTTACACCCTTAATAAAAACAAACTTTTCCATTCCCAGCAGTGAGAGACTGTTGATAGCTCCTTATCTAGGACTTAGTGACTACCTCCCCTCTCCATGCTAGAAATTTGTCAACCTTGAATTTCCATAGATCTTGTGCACATTGTTTCAAGTGCTGTGAATTCATATGTACAAGTTCTCTGATGTGTCCAGAAAATGATTTCTTTATAGACATCAAACATCGTATAGTCTTTACATTCATTCTGCCATGAATTCTGAGCCTTAGGTTGTGTGTGTGCATGTTTATGACACACATATCTCATTTAGGACTGATCATTTCCAGTCTCTCATTTTCTGCTCCTCAATCAGTTGTGTTTCTGTGTTAATCACCATGTACTGAAAAGAAGCTTCTCTGACTCAGGTTGGCCTATATACTCATCTATGGGTATAATGATAAATCATTAGGAGTCAGTTTAACATTATGTTCCTTTAGGAAAGTATATAATACTAATATAATACTTCTCCCCCATGATCTATGACTTGTCTAGCTATAGATTCTAAGCCCCCCAAAAAGTGCAAGAAATGGGTTTCAATTTGTGAAGTAGGCCTTAAATTCAAGTGGAAAGTGGTTAGTTACTCTTATAAGATTTCTGGCACTATTGCTCTGGTGAACATGTCTTTCCAGGTCATTTTTGTAGCTAGCAGAGCACACAACTGAGTAAAACTGATGATTACTTTCTCTCCTGGTAACTTGCACAGCACCTTCTAGTACTATGAAAACTAGCCAGTATAGATGAAGCTTCCTGATCAGTAACAAACAGCTTGATTTTTCCATGTTTAATGACTCAGATGAATATACCAGATGTATATGGCATTTTTAGCAATAGAGTCTTGCCACCAAGTTTTAGAAGGTAACCAAGAGCATTGACAATAACTTGTATATATTGTTTGGGGTTTCTTGAGCTCTCACTTGATAACAATTGGTAAAAAGGTAACTCATTCTGGTCACTAGGCTTTTTATTTGCTATCCAGTGGTATCTAGTAGAGACACTGTTGCCCTGTTATGAGATAAGTCCTTTCAATTTTTTCTATATGTGTATGTACAGATTTTAGGGGGATTCTACCATAGAAGGTCTCCATAGAATTTTCTGAAATATCTTTACTGTTAGGTATTGTCTTAGTTAGGGTTCTATTGCTGTGAAGAGACACCATGACCATGACAACTCTTACAAAAGAATGAATTTAATTGGGATCAGCTTACAGTTCAGAGGTTTAGTCTATTATCAACATGGCAGGAAGCATGTTGGTCCATAGGCAGACATGGTGCTGGAGAGGTAGTTGAGAGTGCTGCATCCCTGTGAGCAAGCAGCAGGAAAAGATAGTGGCACTGGGCTTGGTTTGAGAATCTGAAGTTTCAAAGCCCATCTCCAGTGACGTACTTCTTCCAACAAGGCCACACCTCCTAATTGTGCTTCTTCCTAGCCTGTGGGGGCCATTTTCATTCAGACCACCACAGTTATCTCTCCCCATTTTCCCTAATTTATTACACTAAATACTTTTGTGACACTATTCCTCTTTAACTCTATACCACTGCATTCTCTTCCCCTCCCCTGAAATTACCCTTGCTATGGTCCTTTACTAATTTCCTGACCTCTGTACACATTCTAAATGGGACACACATATCTGAAGATTTAAGGTTAACATCCACAAGTGAGATAAAACATATGATGTTTGATGTTTTACTTTCTGGTTCTGGGTTTCTTCACTCAGAACAAAGTTTCCAGCTCCATCTTTTACCCGACTGCATTGGGGATTTTTGTTAACTTGACATAATCTGGGAAGCAGGAACCTCAGTCAAGAAAATGCCTCCACTAGCACAGCCTAGAGGCAAAACTGTGGGTCAATTCTTGATTAGTGTTACTATAGGGAGGATTTAGCCACCTGTGGGCAGTGTCACCCTTGGATGTATAGGAGAGCAAACTGAGCAAGCTATGTGGAGCAAGCCAGTAAACTAGCATTTCTCCATCACCTCTGCTTCAATTCTTGATTTCAGGTTCCTGCTCGTTTCTGTTCCTGCCTTAGCTTTCTTCAGTGATGAATCTGATCTGGATCTACAAACCAAATAAGCTCTTTCCTGCATAAGTTTCTTACAGTCATGGTCTTTATCACAGCAAACAGAAAGCAAACTAGAACACATATGATTCTCATAGTTACAATCTTCTTAGTTGCTGAATAATGTTCTATTATGTAAATATATCAAATATACCACATTTTCATTATTCATTCATTAGTTAATGCACATCAAAACTGTTTCCACTTCCTTGCTATTGTGAATAAAGAAACAGAAGTGACTATGTATGTGCAGGTATCACTATAGTGATACGTGGCCAAAAGTAGTATAGCTCAATCATGTAGTAGACCTCTTTCTAGTCTTTTGAGGAACCTCCAAATTGATTTCCAGAGAGGCTTCACCGGTGTGTACTCGTATCAGCAGTGAATAAGTGTTGCTCTTTCCCCACATACATATCAGAATTTGTCATCATTTTTTTTCTGGACCTTAGCTATTCTGTTTGTGGGGGTAACATAAAAATCTCAAAGTTTTATGTTGCATTTATCTAATGGCTAGGGATGTTGAAATTTATTTAAACAATTTCCAAACCATTTATAATTCATCAGTTGAGAGCTGTCTGTATGGTTCTCTGATCATTTTATAAATTGTGTGTGTGTGTGTGTTTGCGTGCACGAGCGTGCAAGCACGTGGCTGCCACAAATGTGTGGATGCCTGAGAAGACCAGAGGCTTCGCTTCCTCTGCAGCTGGCATTACAGGTTTCTGTGAGTCACTTGACACAGGTACTGGGAATTGAACTATCATCTCTAGAAGAGTAATATGTGCTCCTAACCATCGAACCGTCTTTCCAACCCATGTCCCACTTTTTTCCTATTTTATTTATTCACGTTACACTCCAAATGCAGCCCCCCTCTCCTCCTGGTCCCCCCTCCATATGGCCCTTCCCTCGCACCCCCTCCCGTTTACCTTTGAGAATGGGGAGCTCCTCCTGGGTACCAATCCACCCTGGCACATCAAGTCACTGCAGGACTAGGTTCATCCTCTCCTACTGAGGCCAGATATGGCAGCTCAGGGGAATGTGATCCACAGGCAGGCAACAAAGTCAGGGATAGCCCCTGCTCGTTGGGGGACCTGCTGCACATCTGCTACATATGTTGAGGGCCCGTAAGTCTGCAACATATGTGTAGGAGACCTAGGTCCATCTCATGCTTGCTCTTTGGTTGGTGATTCAGACTCTGGGAACTGGTAAATTGGATTTGCTAAGATGGTCATTTTCACAATATTAACTTTATCAATCCATGAGTGTGAGAAGCCCTTTCCAATTTATCCTTTCAATTGTATTTTCACTGCCTTTACTACTTGATTAGATTTATTCCATTAGATATTTTGAGACTATTGTGAATGGAATTGCTTCTGTGGTTTTATTTTCTGGAATGCTTGTCACTTGTCTACTCTTTGTAATTTTGTTATTTTTATGAATGTATTTGTCAGCTATAGGATATTTCGGGTAGAATCCTTAGATTCTTTCTATATATGGAGTCATATTGTCTGCAAATAAGAATAGTTTAAGTTCTTTCTTTTCCTCTTTCATAGCCTTGATCTCCTTCATTTGTCTTACTGCTGTAGTTAGGACTCCTGACACTAATTTTGAATAGAAAAGGAAGAGCCAACATCTTTGTCTAGTTCTTAATTTTAGTGAAAATATTTAGATTTTCCCCTCCATTTAGCAAGATAATGGCTTGGGCTTTTTGTTTGTTGTCGCCGTCATATTAAGATATGTCCTTTCTATCCTAGATCTTCTAGGATTTATATCATGTTGTTGAATTCTGTCAAAGGGCATTTCTACATCTAGTGAGACGATCATGTGGTTTCTGTCCTGAATCAATTTGTGTAGTGAATTATGGTTATTGATTTACATATGCTGAAACCATTTCTGCATCTCTGGACTGAAGCCAACTTGATTCTACAGGATAATCTTTTAGAAGTGTTCTTGAATTTTGTTTTCAAACAATTTTATTGAGAGAATTTTCATTCATGTTTATCAGAAACATTGGCCTAGAATTTTCATTTTTGTTTGTTGAGTCTTTGTCTGGTTTTGGTATCTGGATGATGTTGGCTCCATAAAGTGAGCTGGAAAGTGTTCCTTCATTTTGAACTGATTTAGAGATTGAATCACATCAGCACTCCTTTTCTCTCTTTAGTCCCTCCCAGCTATTCTCCCTCGAACTCCACCTGTGCTGCCCAATGCTCATGTTGATAACTTCTTTTCCATTGATTATATTTATTACATGTGTGTATGCACATATATTTATATTTATTTATATGCATTTATTTTATATATGTATTACATATAAATATATACAGATATATACATATATAAATTTAACCTGCTGAGTCTGTTTTTGTTGTTTGTGTGTACACAGTTTTCAAGGCTGTCACTCTGCAGTTAACAGCCAGTACAAGAGTTCATCCCTGGGAGAACTGTCATCCTGGGCTAATTCTCATTCTCCCAGCAGTTAATAGTTGTCAGTAGTTCTTTGTCTAGAGATGAGAAACTTCAAAATTCCCCCCTACCATGTTAATATGTGCTATTGTTCTGGTCTTGTTAATGCAGTCTGTTTCCCAGTTTCTGGCCTTCTGGCTCTCACAATCTTTGCCTTTCTTCTGTGGTGTTCCCTGAGCCATAGACTCAGGATCTGTGATGTAGATATATCTATTGAGGGTGGGCTGCCAAAGATCCATTGATCTCTACATCGTACTGTTACTTTGTTAGGTCAGAGTAACTACTTTCTACATTTTAAATCTTATCCTTATACCTTATCCTTATACCCTCAGATAACTGGAGCTTCCCTCACTCATCAAAGATTCTTCTCTCTCCAGAAAATGGAGACCACCACAGAAAGCCACTAGACACAATGCAGAGTTCTTTTTTTAAAGTTTTTTGAGATGATAATTTCTTGTAATTTTTTTGTGAATATTATTTTTAATTTTAATTCCTTCTTCTCTCATATATTACATCCTGACCATAGTTTTCCACCCTCTTCTTTTCCTAGTTCCTTTTCCCCTTTATACTCTCCATTCCTCTTCCTTTCCCTTCAGAAAAAGGCAGGCTACCCAGGAATATTAACCAAACTTGGCATATTAACTTGCAGTGAAACTAGGCACCTCCCCTCATATTAAGGCTGGACAAGGCAACCCAGGAGGAGGAAAAGGTCACAAAAGCAGGCAAAAGAGTCAGAGGCAGCCCCTACTTCCACTGTTAGAAGTTTCACATGAAGACCAAGCTACACAACTGTAATATATGTGCAGAGGGCCTAGGTCAGACCTATGCAGGCTCCCTGGTTGACAGCTCAGTTTCTATGAACCCCTATGAGCCCAGGTTAGTTGATTCTGTGGGTTTTGTGTGGTGTCCATGACCTCTCTGGCTTTTACAAATCCTTTGTTCCCCTCTTCAGCAGGATTCCCTGAGCTCTGCCTAATGTTTAGCTGTGAATCTCTACATCTATTTCCATCAGTTGCTAGATGATGCCTCTCTGATGACAATTGGACCAGGCACCAATCTATGAGTATAGCAGAGTATGATCAGGAATCATTTCATTGACTGTTTTTTGTTTTGTTTTGATTTTGCCATTCCTTTTGGTTTAGAAATTCTACAGAAGCTTTTCAGTTTCATGTGGTTTTGTGGGTGTTATTTGTTCTTGATTTTACAGAGCCTTCAGATGCATCATGCAACAATTTGAGGTCTCTCATTTTTTTTCATGGTGCCACTCATGAATATAAACTTTCCTCTGAGAAATTCCCTTCATTGTGTTCCGTAGATTTTGTTGTACTTGACTTTTAAACGTCCCATCTTTATTTTATCCTTGATTCTGTGTTCATTCAGTAGTCTGCTGTTTAGTTTCTGTGAGTTCATGTACTTTCTACTGAAGTTTCTATTTAGCTTTATTCAGGTTATAACCAGATACAATGCTGGATGTAACTTTAAATCACCCATATTGTTGACTTTGTTTTGTGTTTGGGGAAGTTTCATGGGCTGCTGGGGTGCATATGGATTCTTTGGTACTTGAACAGAATGTTCTATAAATATTTGTTATTTCTGTTTGATTTATGATGTCATTTAATTCACAGATTTCTGTTCAGCTTATTTCTAGATGACAATGAAATAGTTAGAATTTCTATTACTGAAATAAACCACTATTATTCAAAGCAACTTGGGTGGAAAAGTTTACTTCATCTACAGCTTGTAAAGTTCCTTAGAGGTTGTTCCACCATAAAGGAATTTAGGAAGGAATTAAAAGTAGGAACTTGGAGGCAGAATCTGAAGCTGAGTCTATGAAGGAATTCTGCTTACTGCCTTTCTCTTCATGGCTTACTTGCTCAGTGCACTCAGAACCACCAGCCCAAGATTGTCACTGGCCACAGTGGGCTGATCCACATCAATCATCAATTTAAAAACAAGCCCAAGAGGCTTCCCAAAAAAAAGATAAAAACTGGTGGAACATTTTCTCAATTGAGTTCTCTCCAAAACGACTATGCTTTGTCAATTTGATAAAACAGACAATAAACCTTTTTAGAGATTATATGCTGTGACAAAACATGACCAAAAAGAAGTTGGGGAGGAAATGGTTCTAAGCTTACACTTCCAAAATGTGTTCATCATCAAAAGAAGTCAGACGGAATTTCAAACAGGGCAGGACCCCTGAGAAGAGTGATTGGGCCATGGAGGAGTGCTGTTACTGGATTGCCCCAATCTGCTCTTATAAACCCCAGGATACTAGACCAGAGATGCACTACCCCCAAAAAGTCAAGGCTTTTTCCCCATTGATCACATTTGGAAAATCCCTTTTACCTGAGGTTCTTTCTCTTGATGACCCCCTAGCTGTGTCAATTTGACACATAAAACTAACCAATACAACCTGTTTTTTTCCAGAATGTTTTTTTTTTTCCCTCTTAAATTTAAAATTTAAAGGCCTAAAATTAATCCCAAACCATTTTAAAATTAATTTTTGTAAAAGGTTTTTATAAGAGATATTTTTTAAATCTCTATATAGATGCCCCCCCCTTTCCCAAAAATAATTTGGAGATATCTTTCCTCCAAGGTGAAATTTTTTTTAATGCATTTGAAAAAGTCGGTGTTTATAGCTACAAGATGTACCTCTGGGGGGTTTTAAAAGCTTACACTGGCCTATGTTTTCGGGTTTATGCCAGAAATCTTACTTATTTGCTACCAGGGCCCCTGATATTTATATTAGGAAATTGATAACTTTTGCTCTGTTACTTTGATTATCCAGGTTTTTTTTGCTTATTAAAAAATTTTATGTATTATTTCTATTTCTGCCAGGAATGCCATTGAAATTTGAATGAGATTGCATTGGGTTTTCCTTTGATATCATAATTTACAAATATTAAATCTGCTATCCATGAACATGGGAGTCTTTTGTTGAATTGTTTTCTTCGTTTCCCCTCTCAGTTTTTAAAATTTTTTTTAATTGCACATTTAGTGTCTTTATTATTATTTGGAAAGAGTTTTATCTTTCTGGTCCAATCATTGGTGTTCTGAAAAACCCCTTGAATGTTTTTTAGCTCCCTTTCTTTAGGTGGGGGAAGTTTTTTCTAAAATCATTAAAAATTTTTATGGCCTTGGAGCTGGGATCTTCCCTAATGTTTTCCTATTATTCTTAGGTTTGGGTTTTCAAAAGTGTCCAAGACCTTGGATGTTTATTTTAAATTTTTAAAATTTAAACATTTTCTTTGACCAATGTTCAATTTCTTCTATGTTTTTTTAAAACGCTTGACTTTTCCCTTATCCATCTCATATTCTGTTGGTGATGTTTGTGCCCTGTAGTTTCCTTTTTTTTTCCTAGGTTTCCCAAACTCCAAAATTAAACCCCCTCATTTTGCATTTTTTTAAATGTTCCATTTCCATTTTTAGTCTGAACAGTTTTATTAAATTCCCTTCATTTTTTTGTTGTATTTTCTGTATTTCTTTAATAGTTTTATCTTTTCCCTTTTTAAAAAACCTCCTCTTTCACCTTATAAGATTGGTTTTAAAAGGCCCAGCCCTTGTGCTTTGGCTGTTTAATACCCCAGGCTTTTGCCAGTAGGATACCTGGGTCCAGGTAAAGCCATTTTGCCCTGTTGTTAAATTTGAATAGAATTAAAGACCCAGAAATAAACCCATACACTACAGACACGTGATATTTGACAAGAACCAACCCCCATACAATAGGGAAAAAAAGAAAGCATTTTTCAACAAATGGTGCTTCAATTTGAAAGAAAAATTTAGAAGAATAAAATGGTCCATATTTATCACCCTGCAAAAAATTTAAAGTCCAGGACCCAAAGACCTCTCCACAAAAAGCCAGATACACTTATTAAATAAAAGAAAAAGTGGGAAAAAATTTTCCTTGAACTCTTTGGCACACAGACAACTCTGAACGACACTAACAGCTCAGGCACTAAGTCAATATTTAATAATTGCACTCATGAAACTGAAAAGTTCTGTAGTCAAAAGGAAACCATCAATACATAGAACACAGTCAAACAAAATAGAAATCTTAAACCGACTCTACTCAGAGACAAATATCAAAAATTATGAAGAACTCAAAAAATTAAAATAGACCCCATAAAACCAAAAAACACAATTAAATTTGGGGTACGAACCAAGTAGAGAATTCTCTATGGCTGAAAACCTAAAGGATGTCAATGCCTTAGTCATCAGACAAATGAAAATCAAATGATTCTGAGAATCCTCAAAACACCGGGTCAAAATTGGTAAGCAAAACTCAAGTGACAAACCTGTTTGGAGATGGGGAAACCAGAGGACCAGTCCTCCATTGTGGTGGAAGGGGGCCAAAAAAATGTCGGTTTATAAAAATAAAGAGAGAAGGAATATGTCTGTGATTTTGCAGTCATTTTGTTTGGGGAAAAGGTGGGGGTGCCTCTGCAGGCTCATGTGAGCCCCTTTTCCCTCTGGGGGGACCCCCCCACATACACAGTATAGTATAGAACAGTTCATCATGTTGGGAGGGGGGTTGAGGGTATAGAGACAGAGAAGAAGAGAAATAGATAGAGATAGAGGAGAGAAAAGAGAGAGAGAGAAAAGGGAGAGAAGAGAGAAAGAGGAGAGGGGAGGGAAGGGGAGGGAGGAGGGAGGAGAGGAGAGAGAGGAGAGGAGAGGAGAGGAGAGGAAGGAGAGAAGGAGAGAAGTAGAGAACAACCATAAACAAATGAGAGAGGGGAAGGGGAATGGGGAGAGAGGGGGGGAGAGGAGGGAGAGGACAGAGTAAAAGTAAGAAAAAAGAGGAGAGAGGGGGGCAAGTAGCCCCCCCTTTATAGTATTCAGACACACCTGGCGTTGCAGTCCCTGGGAGCAGAACTAGACTAAATAAAAACACAACCACTTGAAAATCAATTTGCCCCAAGTTTTTCAGATTATTGGAATAGTTCTCCCTCAAGACTCAGCTATATTACTCTGGCTACCCCCAAAAGATGAAAAGGACTTTTTCAACTATTTCTTTACCCGCTTTATTAAAATAGCCTGAAATTGGAAACAACTTAGCTGTCCCCAAATATTTGAGCCCTAATAGAAGGAAAGTGGGAAATACCCTTGAATGCATTGGCACAGAGAAAATTTTCTGAACGAATACCAATGGCTCAGCCCAAAATTCAACAATGATAAAGGGGAAAACTCAGAAATTGAAAGGTTTCCCTGAAAGGCAAATAAACACTGTCAATAGGACAAAACAGCACCCTTTACAATTGGAAAAAGATCTCACTACCCCTTATCGAACAGAGGGCTAATGCCCAAAAAGATATAAAGAACTAAAAAAAGATAGACCCAAAAAAAAGAAAAAAAAAAAAATTTCCCCAATTTAAAAAAATTTGGTTTTACAGGGCAAAACCCAGAAAAACCCCAACAGAGGAATCTTGATGGGTGAAAAGGGCACTTAAAGAACTGTTCCAAAATCCTTTTTAAAACAGGAAATGCAAATTAAAACACCCTGAATTCCCCTTACCCCATCAGAATGGCTATAGATTAAAAAACTCTAGTGATGAAAGAAGAATATTCTTTTGTTAGGGTGAAATTTTTCTGTTTTATTTTTTTAATCCACTTGTCATAATCCCTTCTTTTCCAACTGTGTCTAGTTTAGGTTCTGTTTCAATAAGTTTTTATTGGTGAGAGATAGGTTTGAAAATCTCCCATTTTATTGTGTGGGTTCAATGTGTGTTTGAACTTTAGTAATGTTTTTTTTTTTTGATGTAGGTCCCTTGCTTGTGGCTGATGTTCAAATTAAGCCCTTCTTTTGTGAATTTTTCCTTTAAATAAATAGGGAAGTGCCTTTTCCCCAAATCTCTTGATGTTTTGGTTAAAGTCTATTTATTAGAAAATAAAGGCCCAACTCCCACTTTTTTTGTCAGTCACAAAACGCCTCACAAAACACAAAAATTAAAAATAATCCCTGCTCTATCAGATCAACAGCAAACACTAACTTCAGTACCAAAAAAAACAAACAAAAACCCTTTACCCAGGGAAATGAAAAAACTCTCACTCAATGAAAACTTGGCAGGGAAGAAAAAAGAAAGAAATAAGGCTCCTTGAATTCAACGAAATGATGACACAGCAAAAACATGGAACACAATGAAAGCAGTGTTAGAGAAATTTATAGCACAAAGTACCATGGTAAGAAATTGGCAAACCCTACTAAAAACTTAATAGCACACTGAAAGCCCTAAAACAGAAAGGAGCAATCAAACCCAAGAGGAAATAGCCCAAACCCAGGCCCAATCAACAAATGAAAAAGATACAAAAAAAAAATCAACAAAACCAAAAGCTTTTGTTTTGAGAAAATCAAACAAGATGAAAAACCCCCTACCAAACTAGAAATAAACAGAGATAGTACCCAAAATTTTAACAACCAGAAATGAAAAGGTAGACAAACAACAGAAATTTGGAAAATTAAAAAAAAAAAATCAGATCCTAGTACAAAAGTCTAAAATCAACAAACTGGACAATCTAGGTGAAATGGTGTTTTTCCCTAGACACGTACCAAAGTTAAAATCAAAGCGGGTCAACATCTAACAGTACCATACCCCCTAGGAAATAGAAGCAGTCATTAAAACCTGAAACCAAAAAAAAACCCAGGGCCAGATGGCTTTTAGCAAGGAATTCTACTAACCCTTCAAAGAAACGTTTATCACCAACACTTTTTCAAAGTTTTTTCAACAAATAAGAAACAGAAGGAACACTTCATAATTCATTCTACGAAGCCACAATTACTCTGGATACCATAAAATCACACAAATATCCAAAACAAAGAGAAAGAGAGACTTCAGACCAATTTCTCGCTTATGAATATTGATTGCAAAAATACTAATAAAAATTTCTAGCAAACGAATCCAAGAACGAACTTTCAAAACCATCAATCGCCATGATCAATAGGCCCTTCAGTCCCAGGGATTCCAAGGTTGGTTCAACAATACAGAAAAATCCAAAATCATAATGTAATTTCCCTAAAAATAAACTCAAAGAAACCAAACTCACAATGGTAATCTCATATTAGATGCTGAAAAAGGCATTTACAACAAATTATACAAAAAACACCCACATTTGTAAAGTTATTAGAGATGGAAATTAGGAATATCAATGGCCCATCCCTTAAAAATAAAGCAATATCGTCAAACTAACAGCCAATATCAAATTAAAATGAAGAGATATTGAAGCAAATCCCAAACTAAAACAGAACCAGACAAGGCAGCCAATCTTCTCCCAAAATAACTTAAATATTAAGTATTCGAAGCTAGAGCAGTAGACGACAAACAAAGCAGATCAAGGGGATACAAAATTGGGAAAGAAGAGAGATTCAGGATCATTTATTTGTGAAATGATATGATTCAAAAATTACAAAACAATAAAGGGACCTGACAAAAATTCTAACAGGATGAAATTTCATAGCTCATAAACCACTTCGGCAGAATAGGGGCCTGGCCCATAGATAATTTACATCTACAAATCATGTAGAAAATTCTCCTAATCAATAGGATAAAAACACTAAGAAAGAAATTAGGAGAAAGCAACACCTTTCAAACAATAGTCACGAATAATATAAAATATCTGGTGTAACTCTAACACCAGGCAAGGAAAAAGTCTCGTGTGACAAGAACGTGCAAATCTCTGACCAAAGAAATCAAAAAAAACCTTTAGAAGATGGAAAGATACCCCAAATCTTAAATTGCTGGCAGTTTTAACGTAGTAAAAATGGCATCCTTATAAAAAAGCAATCTACAGTTTCAATGCATCTCAATGAAAAATTCTAACTCAATTCTTCACAGAAACTTAGAAAGAACGAATTCCTCAAAATTCAATCTGGGGGAATACTCCAGGAATAGAAAAGATCTATTGTTCATAATAAAAATAAGAATTCTGGCGATCAATCACCATCCAAAGATCCTCAACTGTGAACTACAAGCAGAAAAGTGATAAAAAGTTTACATGTTTTGTAAGAGACTGGCAGGAAGACTCCAATGGAATAGTATTGAAGACCCAAAAAAAATGACTTACAGAACACATTGTCACTTGATCTTTGACAAAGAAGCCAAAAATATCCATGGAAAAAAAAGCACCACCCCAATAAATGGTGCTGGTCAAAACTGGGCAGTCTGTATGTAGAAAAATTAAAATAGATCATATTTTGTCACCTTGTACCATGCTCAAGTCTAAGTGGATCAAGGACCTAAAACATAAAACCAGATATGCTGAATCTAATAGAAGAGAAAGTGGGAAAGAGCCTCAAACTCATTGGCATTGGGGAAAATTTCCTAAACAGAACTCCAAGGGCTCATGCTCTAAGATCAAGAATTGATAAATGGAACCTCATGAAACTGAAAATCTTCTGAAAGGGTCCAAGGACATACTCAATAGGCCAAATCGCAACTTAAGATTGGGAAAAAAATTTTTTCACTAACTCCATATCCGATAGAGGGCTAATATACAAAATTATAAAGTACTCGAGAAGCTAACCTCCAAAAACCAAACAACCCAACCAAAAAATGGGTATAGAGTTAAACCCCAGAAATTTACAACAGAGAAATCTTGAATGGCCAAAAAGCATTTAAATAAATGTTTAAAGCCTTTAATCATCAAGGAAATGCAAATCAAAACACCCCGAGATTCAAACCTTATACAAATCAGAAAGGGTTAAGAAGAAAAAACCCAGGTAACAGCACATGTTGGTAAGATGTGGAGAAAGAGGAACACGCCCCCATTGCTGGGGGGATTGCAAACTGGTACAACCACTCTGGAAATCAATCTGGAGGTTCCTCAGAAAATTGAAATAGATCTATCTGAAGACCAGTTATCCCCACTTTTGGGGCATATATCCAAAGGATGCCCTACAATGCCACGGGGGCACATGCTCCACTATGTTCATAGCACCCTTTAAATCTGTGATAGCCAGAATCTGAACAACCCAGATGTTCCTCAAAGGAAGAATGAATACAGAAAATGTGGTACATTTCCACTCAGCTATTAAGAAAGAGAACATCATGGATTTTGCGGTTTAAATGGATGGAACTTTAAAATATCATTCATCCCAAAAAGACATGCATTATGTATGTACTCACTAATAAGTGGATATTAGCCAAAAAAGTACAGAATACCTAGAACACTATCCACAGAACTCAAGAAGAATAGGAAGCAGAAGGGCCACAGTGAGGATGCTTCAATCCCAGTTGGGAGGGAGAAAGAAAGAATCATAGGAGGTCGAGGGAGGGAGGGATTTGGGTGAGAGAGGGGAGGGGATGGAAAAGGGAACTGATCAGTATGGGGGCTGGAGACAGGAGAGAAGCCCTGAGGGCCAGCAGAATAATGGAAATATGAAACCTCGATGGGTGGGATGTGGGGGACCCTCTCTAGAAAGTACCAGAGACCTGAGGTGAGAGACTCTAAAGGACTCAAAGGGTTGGACCTTACATAAATGCCCAACAGTGAGGAGAGGGAATTTGTAGAGTTCACCTCTAGTAGAAAGACAGAGCATCAAGTGGGAAAAATAATCTGACCCAGAATTGTTCATATCTAAAAAAATTTGCAGGGACAAAATTGGAGAAGAAACTGAGGGAACGGAGGTCCAGTGACCAGTGCAAATTGGAATTCATCTCAAGGGAGGCTCCAAGGCCTGACACTATTACTGATGCTATGGTGTGTTTACAGACAGGAGCCTAGCAAGGCTGCCCTCTGAGAGGCCCAACAAACAGCTGACTGAGACAGATGCAGATACTTACACCCACCAATGGACAGAAGCCAGGGACCCCTGGGCTAAATTAGGGAAAGGCTGGAGGAAGCAAAGGGGAGGTGACCCTATAGGAAGACCAGCAGTCTCAACTAACTTGGATCCCCCGGGGATCTCTCGGGACCCTGAACCACCAACCAGGCAGCATGTACTAGCTGGTCCAAGGCCCCTGACATATCTACAGCAGAGGATTGCCTGGTCTGGCCTCAGTGAGAGAAGAGCACACAACCCTTGAGAGACTTGAGCCCAGGAAGTGGGGAGGTCTGGTGGAGGCATCCTATTGGAGACAGGGGGGAGAGGAATGGGATGAGGAACTGTGGGAGGGAAGCTGGGTGGGATGGCAACGACTGGATTGTTTAAAAAAAGTAATAAAAAATAATATAAAAGGGGGAAAGCTTGCGTACAGCAAAGGATACAACCAGAACAGTTGAGAGACAACATTCCAAATGGAACATTCTGATAGCTTGATAGCTAGAATTTATAAAGAACTCAAAATATTAAATACAAAAATGTAAATAATATATCAATAAGTGGGCAAATAAATGGAACAAATCATTGCTAAAAAAGAAACACAATGATGAATAAATATTTGAAAAATTTTTCAGTGTCAAAATTAAACCCTTCAAGTGATAGCATTTGCTGGTGAGGATGTAGAGAAAGAGGAACACTTCTCCATTGCTGGGAGGATTGCAAACTTGTACAACCAGTCTGGAATAAGTCTGGCAGTTTCTCAGAAAATTGGAAATACTCTTACCTGAGGACCCAGCTATACCACTCCTGGCATATACCCAAAATATGCTCCAATAATAAACAGGACACACGCTCCACTATGTTCATAGCAGCCTAATCATAATAGCCAGAAATTGGAATCAACCCAGATGTTCTTCAACCAAAGAATGGATACATAAAATGTAGTTCATTCACACAATGGAATACTATTCAGCTATAAAACCAAAGACACAATGAATTTTGCAGGCAAATGATGGAACTATAAAATATTCTGATGAGGTAACCAAAAGGACATGCATGGCATATACTCACTTAAAAGTGGAAGCTAGCCATAAAGTACAGAATACCCACGACACATCCCACAGACCCTAAGAAGCTAAACAAGAAGGAAAACTCAAGCTAGGATACTTGAATCTCATTTAGAAGGGAGAATAAAGTAGTCATTGAAGGAAGATGGAGGGAGAGGACTGGGTGGGAAAGGGGAATGGCAGGGAAATGTGGGGTTCCAGGTCAGGTGTGAGGAGAAACAGAAGAGAGGGCCAGAGGGCCAGGGAATGAATGGAAATATGCAGCTGCCAGAGGTAGGGGACAGGTGCCTAGCATAACTGTCCTCTGAGAGTCTCTCCCCCAGCAACTGACTGAAATAGATGCAGAGACACTACATCCAAACAGTGGACAGAGTTCGGGGACTCTTAAGGAAGAGTTGGGGGAAAGACTGAGGCCCCTAAAGTGATAGGAACTCCACAGGGAGACCAACAGTCAACTAGCGTGGACCTTTGGCAGTTCTCAGAGACAGAACCACCAACCAAAGAGTATACATGTGCTAGACCTAGGCCCCCTGCATTTATGTAGCAGATGTGCAGTTCAGTCTTCATGTCAACTGGAGCAGGCACAATCACTAAAGCTGTTGCCTATTTGTGGAATATGTTTCCCAAACTATGCTGCCTGTCTGGTTCCAGTGGGAGAGGATGTGCCTAGACCTACAGAGACTTGATGCCAGGGTTGGGGGGCACTGGGGGTGGAGCTTCACCCTTTCAGAGAAGAATGGGAGGAGGGATTGTGGTAGGGACTATGTGAAAGGGGGCACCAGGAGAGGGGCATCGATCAGGATGTAAAGTGATTTTAAAAAGAAAGAAATCTATAACAGGCAGGGAAATATGTCTCCACTAACTGTGCTCAGCCATCTTACTATAGGAGGCCTTGAATAATTCCAATATAGCCGAAGCACAGGACAAGACCTGAACACCAACTACATGAAGATAAATAGAGGTCTTAAAGAGGAAATGTATAAATCCTTTAAAGAGATTAAGCAAAACACAAACAAAAAAATGGAGAAAATGAATAAATCCCTTAGAGAAAGCCAAGAAAATACAAATTGTTGAAGGAAAGATAAAACTGTTCCAGACATGAAAATGGAAATAGAAGCAATAAAGAAAACACAAACTGGCAACTAACCTGGACCCCTAGCGCTCCCAGAGACAGAACCACCACCAAAGAGCATAGATAGGCTGGTCTGAGGCCCCCAGCACATAAGTAGCCAAGGGCTGCCTTGTTTGGCCTCAGGGAGAGAGGATGCACCTTATCCTCTAGAGCTTGATGTGCCAGGGTTCAGGGATACCTAGATGAGTATCCATCCTGGTGAAGGGGAGGGGACTGGGAGGGGACAGCATTTGGGATGTAAATAATTAACTAATAAAAAGAAATAGTCAACATCCTCAGCCACCAACAAATTAAAACTACCTTGAGATTCCATCTTACTCCTGTCAGAATGCCCAAGGTCACTAACACAAGTGATAGCCCATGCTGGTGAGGGTGTAGAAACAATCTTTTGGGGAGGGAACACTCTTTCTTTGATGGTGGGAGTGCAAACTTTTATAACCACTATGCAAACAAATATGGTGGTTCCTTAGATAAACTGGGAATTGATATAACAAGATCTAGCTATATAAAAAACTAAAACTCCTTTCTATCACAAGGATGCTTGCTCAACCATGTTCACAGAAGCTTTATTCATAGTAGCCAGAAACCAGAAGCAATCTAGATGATTCTCAGCTGAAAAATGGACAAGCAAAGTATTGTATATTTACACAATAGATTAGATAGATAGATAGATAGATAGATAGATAGATAGATAGATAGATAGTACATATAAATAATAAAATGACATCATGAAATTTACAGGTGAATGGATACAACTAGAAAAATTAATACTAAGTGAGGAAACTCAGACTACAAAAGACAAGATAGTATGTTTTTCTCTTATAAGTGGATATTAGCTGTTAATTACATGACAACAAAACTACAATCTGTAGATGCAGTAAGGTTAGGTGAAGAGTTGGGTTTTTGTGGGGAAGTATGACTCTCCCTGGAAAGGAGAAATAGAATATATTTTATATTTATATATTTTAGGGGTAGACTCGGGGCAAGTGGGGATGGTATCAGGTGACGGGAAATGGGGTGAAATGAGGAATAGGGGAAGAGACAGCTAGATTTGGAGGACATTTGGGAATGCTGTGGAAACCTACTACAGTGGAAGCTTCCTGGAATCTATGAAGGTGATACTAATGAGGTCTCCTAGTAACAGGGGACAAGAAGTCTCAACTGAACATCTCTGTAGCCAGGCAAGACTTCCAGTGGAAGGAATTGAGTTGTTGGCCAAAGGAGTCTCATGGAAATCCCAGGCTGATGCAAAGAAAAAGGGCCACAAACTGGCAACAGGACCTCACTGCTAAGGACAGTACCACACAACTCATTTAACATGGAGAAGTTGAGCTGATGCCTACATGGGGCTTTCACCCTTATATTTGAGTCTCTTAGGTGCAGGATGCTACTGCACAAGCTACTGGAAGTGAAACATGGACACCAACACAGCTACGAATCTTTGACTTATAGTCTGTCCTGCCTGAAATATGCTAGTGCAATGGTGGCACACACTTGTCGGAGTAGCCAATCAATGTCTGATTTGACTTAAGGCCCACTCCATGAAAAGGAACCCCTACTAAACATTGCTTAGCCCAGAGACTTAGGATAAGACTAAGATGACTGGTTTGAAAAAAAAAAAAATCAATAAAATTATTTATAATGCATTCACTATACTCATAGATCAGTGCTTATACAATCATCATCAGAGAGACTTTCTCTGTCAGCAGATGGGAACAGTTGCAAAGACCACAGCCAGACAGAGAGACACAGTCTAAGAAGGAGGTCCTATCCAATACCTAACCTTAGAGCTCAGGAAATCCTGTGGAAGACAGGGAGGAAAGTTTTTTTTTTTTTTTTTTTTTTTTTTTACATCTATGCTGCGTTGAAAGGTGAAATAATTCTCAGATCCTTCTGGCTTTCATAGGTTCCAAGTGGTCTTGTCCTTGGTTCCTTTTTAAACATGTTTCTTATTGCTATACAGAAAAGTTACTGTTTTTTCTTAATAGTTTGTCTGCGTATGATGTGGGTGGACATGCATGACTTGGAACATGTGAGAAGGTCAGAGGAAAATTTTGTGCAGTTAATTCTTCCATTCTTTTATATGAGTTCCAGAGATAGAACTCAGATAATCAGGTTTGTACAGGAAGTGCCTTTGCCCCTAAGCCATCTCACTAGCTCTCTTTCTAATTTCTGTATGTTGATTTTACCTAGCTACTTTCCCTAAATGTTTATTATCAGTTCTAGTAGGTTTTTGGTGGAGTCTTAAGGCAATTTTCTGTATGTAGTTATGTAGTCTGCAATTAGAGATAATTTCACTTTTTTCTTTCTAACTTGTCACTATTGTATCTTCTTGGTGATCCTTCCTCCTCCATAGTCCTTAATAGGTACATAACCTCTGTGGTTATTTGGACTGTAGCATACATATTATAAGCTTAAAAGCTGGGGCCCGAGTACTGAGCAGATCCGGGCAGCAGCTCTGCACCAATCTCACAAAACCCAGAGGAAGTGGTCCTCCAGGAGCTCTAACGCGGGCAGCATCTTAGGTAAGGAGACAGCAACACCCGCCCCAAAAAGGGAGTAACTGGGACCCACTAGGACCTAGGAATTCACTCCTGGCTGGAGCACTGATTCCTTCCAGTCTGGGCCCAAGCACTAAGGTGATCCAGATGGAGAATGGCAAGCGCAAGAACATAAGCATCAGCAACCTAGGGTACTTGGCATCATTAGAACCTAGTTCTCCCACACTAGAAAGTCCTGAATTCCCCATATCACCAGGAAAGCAAGATTCAGATTTAAAATCACATCTAAGGATGGGATAGAGGACTTTAAGAAGACAATAAATAACACTCTCAAAGAATTTTGAGGAAAACATAGGTAAACAGGTAGAAGCCCTTAAAGAGGAAACACAAAAATACCTTAAAGAATTACAAGAAAACACAACCAAACAGGTAAAGGAATTGAACAAATCCATCCAGGACATAAAAATGGAAGTAGAAACAATAAAGAAATCACAAAGGGAGACTACCCTGGAGATAGAAACCTAGGAAAAAATCAGGAGTCATAGATGCAAGCATCACCAACAGAATACAAGAAATAGAAGAGAGAATCTCAGGTGCAGAAGATACAATAGATACACAACTGTCAAAGAAAATGCAAAATGCAAAAAGTTCTTAAGACAAAACATCCAGGAAATCCAGGACACAATGAGAAGACCAAGCCTAAGGGTAATAGGTATAGATGAGAGTGAAGATTCCCAACTTAAAGGGCCAATAAATATCTTCAACAAATTATAGAAGAAAACTTCCCTAACCTAAAGAACGAGAAGTCCATAACCATACAAGAAGCCTAGAGAAAACCAAATAGACTAGACCAGAAAAAATACCTCCTGTCACATAATAATCAAATATCAAATGCACAAAACAAAGAAAGAATATTAAAAGCAGTAAGGGAAAAAGGCCAAGTAACATATAAAGGCAGACTTATCAGAATTACACCAGACTTCTCACCAGATACTATAAAAGCAAGAAGATCCTGGGCAGATATCATACAGACCCTAAGAGAACACAAATGCCAGCCCAGGCTACTATACCCAGCAAAACTCTCAATTACCATAGATGGAGAAACCAAGATATTCCATGACAAAACCAAATTTACACAATATCTTTCCACAAACCCAGCATTACAAAGGATATTAGCGGGAAAGCTCCAATACAAGGAGGGAAATTATACCCTAGACAGAGTAAGAAAGTAATCCTCTTCCAACAAATCCAAAAGAAGATAGCCACACAAAGATAATCCCACCTCTAATAACAAAAGTAACAGGAAGCAACAATCACTGTTCCTTAATATCTCTTAACATCAATGGACTCAATTCCCCAATAAAAAGACATGTGCTAACAGACTGGATACATAAACAGGACCCAGAATTTTGCTGCATACAGGAAACCCACCTCAGTGACAAAGACAGATACTACCTTAGAGTAAAAGGCTGGAAAACAATTTTTCAAGCAAATGGTCCTAAGAAACAAGCTGGAGTAGCCATTCTAAAACCTCCAGCCTGAGAACACAAAGGGAGGGACTCATGGCTCCACCTGTATAGGTAATTGAGGGTGGCCTTGTCAGGCATCAGTGGAAGTGGAGGGCCTTGGTGCCTGATGGTTTGGATTCCCTAGTGTTGGGGAATTTGAGAGCAGGGAGGTGGGAATGGGAGGATGGTGGGAGCACACCCTCATAGAAACTTCCAGAATTATATGGATTAGATATGATAGAGACAGGCCACCAGAAGACTAGATTCCAGAATTCAAACAAAAAAATATCTTGATACTAAAATTTGTTTTAAGAATTGTATATTGCAAAATACACAGACTTGGTGTATCTACTCATCAAGCAAGCTGAGCAGACCTGCTCGAACCTCTGATGTCCTGGAATCTCAGCTGGATTCAGTGAAGACACAGATGTCAGAGGCTTATCAATTTACTTCCCCCTTCTAATATCTCAACGCCCGTAATCAGCTTGAATAAGTTAATGAAGCGTCAGCGCCCCTATTCCCTGGGCTTGGGAACTAAGGTAGTTAATACTGGGCTATCTATCTAGGGAAAAGTAGTGGTTTTGTTGGAACAGGGAGGAATAGCTAGGATTTATTGAATAGCCATACAGGTAGAAATCTGTATAATTGTTATTAAGCTGAAGTTATAATTTCTTAAATGGTACAAAATTTACTTTGATTTCAAATTTAAGGTTTTCATTGGTACGAGTTTCTTATTCATATAGAAGTGAGATTAATATTGTTACTCTCATAGGCACTGTGCCTATATAACACATTTAGGAATAAAAGGCTTAGACCCAGTCCTTCTTTAACTATTTTTAACTGATTTGAGATGGTTAGCCTGTGAGTTAAGGGCCTATAGCAAATTCATGGCTGTGAGTTTATTGTTAGGGTACTTTCTATATTTTATTTAGAAATAGCTGAGAGGAGTTAACAGACAACAGTTCAGATTGCCTTACATGGATAGTTGGTTTTCAAAACATCAGAAGTTCACAAAATTGATGTTACAAACATTTCTGTATTAAGGTTCATTTTGATTAGAGACCTGTCTGCTCCTGAAAGCTTCCTGTCTTGGATTCTAAGAAGAAATTGAGCATCTTTGGAGTTACTCCAGTTGTGAGACAGCCACTAGGCAAGAATTGCCTCTTTTCATCTACAGACAAATTACTGTCCTGATAATGACACACTTGCAGAATAGTCAACTGATTATATCTGCCAAGACAGAGTAATCAGCCCTTAATAATTCTGCATCACTAGGTCTGTCATATGATCCTGGGCCAGAAGGCTGAAGATTGGATGCTCCAACATTTTGTAGTATAGGGACTGTCCAGATGTTCAGTGTTCTCTATAAATTGGCTAAATTTTAGAAGCTATGCTTTGTGCTTCCCATAATTTCAGCTAATTCAGTCATTCTGGATATCTGACGAGGTTGAAGACTTATAGTCTCATAGCCAATCCCAGCTATTTACATTGAGATAAAAGACTTGAGAGGATGGTTTTCAGCTGACATTCATTCTAAAGCCAAGAAAAAAGCCAGGTTCAGAACTAAGTCTTTTAGTTAGGAGAGATGACAGAGGTTCTGGTTAGTCAACAAAATGATGGACTGGGTATTAGGTCTATTTTGTACCTTACTGATACAAATTGATATAGTTATGCTCTAATTGTATTTTGAGAGAAAAGTTTTATCTTAACAGGAAGGGTGATATGTAGGAGGAGCTAAGGTGGGAGAAGTAAGGAGAAGAGGAGGAGGAGTAAGGAGAGGAGGAGGAGAAGGAGAGAAGGAGCTAGGAGATGAGGGGCGGAGGTGGGGAGGGAACATGGAGGCAGATGTTTGCATGTCTCCGCCAGTCAAAGGTAGTTGGTATATCTAGGTTGGGTATTGGGTTACACTTTTTGTGTAAAATGATTTTTTAATATGAGTACACTGTAGCTGTCTTCTTGCACACCAGAAGAGGGCATCGAATTCCATTACAGATGGTTGTGAGCCACCATGTGGTTGCTGGGAATCGAACTCAGGCCATCTGGAAGAGCAGTCAGTGCTCTTAACCACTGAGTCATCTCTCCAGCCCCTAAAGTTTTCTTTTTTAAAGGTTTATTTATTTTATGTATATAAGCACACTGTAGCTGTCTTCAGACACACCAGAAGAGGCCATCAGACCCCATTACAGATGGTTGTGAGCCACCATGTGGCTGCTGGGAATTCAACTCAGGATCTCTGGAAGAGTAGTCAGTGCTCTTAACTGCTGAGCTATCTCTCCAGTTCCCCCCTTTTTCCCTTGGTTTAATTTTGATAGGTCATATATACATATATATATATATATATATTAAAATAAATTCTAAGGTTTTTTAAATATAAAATTTCAAGGTATTCTGTAACGATCCTTTAGTTTTCACAGGTGTTTGCTTTAATCTTCCTCCCTTCCTTTCTTTTCATTTTCAATTTTGTAAATTTGTTTTTTTATTTCTTTAATTTAGCTAAGTGTTTAACCCTATTGTCTATCTTTTCAAAGAACTAATTGTTTCATTTTCTTTTTTGAAAATCATGTACATGTATATAATGTTGAAATCAATTTATTGTCTTTTTACTTGATTAAAATATAATTACTCCCTTATGCCATCTCTCTGGGGGGCCTCTCCTCCCTCTAATCACTCATATACCCCTTTCAATTCATGGTCTTTTATTCTTTAATTATTTTTATACACATATATGTGAATAAATATATAAATGCAACCTGCTGAGTCTGTTTAGTGTTTTGTGTGTGTGTGTGTGTACACATACACTTGAAGTTTTTGAAATTGGATAACCATTTAGGGAGCTCATCTCTGGGGAAAATTATTTCTCCTTCTCTCAGCAAATTTTAATTGCCTATAGATCTTCATCTAATGATGGAGACACCTACAATTTCCTCCCATCCATGTTGGCATGATAACTGGTGTTGTCACTGTTCAGGTCTTGTTTAAGCACCCATACTGTTAAGATTTCATGGATGTAGTTCCCTATCCTATATAGAAAACAACAATTTTGCAGCAGATTTCTTGGATCTCTGGCTTTTACCATTTATCTGCCACCTCTTCCATGATGTTTCCTGATCCTTAGGTCTGGAGCTGTATTGTAGATTTATCCAGTGGGTCTGGAGTATCCCATAGATGTCTCTTAATTCTATTAAGTCTATAGCAAAGTTTTAGTATGAAGTTTGTTATAAAACATGTTATTTACAGATATCAGATAAGTGGATCTTGTCCCTAAACCAATCATTTACTTTGTTCTTTAAACTGGAGAGTTAAAACCATTTGTGTGTGTGTGTGTGTGTGTGTGTGTGTGTGGTGGGTCATACATATGCCATAGCATCTATATGGAGGACAGAGGCCAACTTTCAGAAGCCAATTATCTTTTTACACCACACAGCTCTCTAAGTCCCACCTGTATTGATCTGTATATCCTTCTCTAGATTTGGAATATTTATGCAATAATTTATTTTTTAATTTTTGAAGATATACTTATTTAATGATTATGACCATTTTTCCTGAATGACATGCATGGCTGATGCTTGCAGAAGTCAGAAAATGGCAGTGGATCATCTGGAACTGGAGTTATGGATGGTCGTAAGCCAATATGTGGGTCCTGGGAACTGAACTCAGGTCTCCAAGAGCATCAAGTATTCTTTTTTTTGTTTTGTTTTTGTTTTTTCAAGACAGGTTTTCTCTGTGTAGCCCTGGCTGTCCTGAAACTCACTCTGTAGACCAGGCTGGCCCCGAACTCAGAAATTCGCCTGCCTCTGCCTCCCAAGTGCTGGGATTAAAGGCATGCACCACCACTGCCTGGCTCGAGCATCAAGTATTCTTAACAGCTGAGACACTTCACCAGCCCCTAATTTCTTAGTTTTGAAAAGATTTACTTTTAAATATGTGTGTGTTCCTGTGAAGATCAGAAGATGAGGTCAGATCCCCTGCCCTGAATGTATAGGTAGTTGTGAGTTGACTGATGTGGGTTCTAGCAGCTGAACTCAGGTCACCTGGAAGAGCAGTCAGTACCCTTAACTGCTGAGACTTTTCTCCATCCCCTTCTTCTATATTTTATTGAGAATGCATTTCAAGTATGCAATGTGTATTTCAGCTTCTTTTTCTACCCCATGCATCCTTAAGTTTGCTGTCTTATATCCTGAAATTATTGAAAACAGAAGTTATGCTTGCTTATTTTATCTATTGTTGTCTGAATGAAATAGTTCCTACTCTTGCCTTCTGTTTTATCTAGATCATCAGTAATACACTCTTCTGCATTTAAATTTGATTTAGTTAGTTCTTCATTCCAATTATTTAGTCCATGTTTCTGACTTCTGAAGCAACACTTGAATTTAGAACTTCCTGTAATCAACTTACTAAATTGACTTCTTTACTTTATTCATCTGTGTGACTCATCCTTGAGGCCACTGGTCACTTTTCAAACTGAACCTGGACTTTTTTTGTGTGGAAGTCAACCATTTCATATCTTTGGATTTAACCATTAGGCATTGTGGTCTTTCAGGAGTCATGTTTTCTTGCATTTTCCTATTTCTTGTGTTTCAAAGTTGTGACTTGGGCATTTATTGAGGTGAGTGTCTCTTTCCTAGCTTTATTTTGGGGATATTTTACTGGTCAACCTTATTTTGAGGTCTCAACCACAACACTGAAAGAGAAAAGAGAAGAAAACCAACTGCTGCTCTGGCAACACCACCAAACTAAGTTACAAGGAAAGATACAATTTAAATCTAATCAAAGTCCACTATATGCCAATAACATTAGAAAATAAAATAGCAATGGTAATGCAGAATAAGCTGTGAAGTTAAACATTCACTAGGAGAGATGTAATTAAAAAAAGAATATAAGGAATGTGGGCATGGAAAAGGAAAAGGAAAGAACACGTGTTAAATAAAAGAAAAAATAGCAAAAATGATGAATGTGAACTTGCATCATCCGGAAGAACACTCAGGGCCTTTTTCTGCTGAGCCATCTCTCAAGCCCCTTCTGTTACACTTTACTGAGAAATGGACTGAATTCAAATGTAATGACTAAATATTTTGGTAGAGGAAATTTCAAAAGGGTGTGTCATTCAGGCTGTAGCATAGTCACTGTCCATTGCCCTTATCAAGTCTATAGTAAGATCAAGATACAAGGAGAGGGGGCTGTATAGATAGCTCAGGGGTTGAGAGCACTTGCTGCTCTTGCAGAGATCTGGAGTTCAGTTCCCAGCATTCAAGTTGTGTTGCTTACAACTGTGTATAATTTCAGCTGCACGTGATCCAATGCCCTCTTCTAGCCTCCAAGGGCTCATGTATTCATATGCACATGCACGCATATAAACAAGCAAATCTCTTTAAAAAAGAAGAAAATGTAGAGCAGACAGGTATGAAAAATGTAAAGTTTGTTCAGAAAGAGAGTAGGTTTAAAATTGTGGAGAAGGGAGATGAAGACAAAGCATCTGTAACTGTTGGAGATTTGAGACATTAAAGAGATATCTCCAGTGAATGAGAAAAGTTTTTTTTTAGGGTAAAGTTACATGTTGTGACAATGTTAAAACATCTGTAAGGAGAGAGCTTAAACTGAAAATGCAGCTGAAGGGTTTCTCTGCTCAAAATAACTGTCTAGGTAAGTGTTTTTCCAAGTTCAGCAACAAAGGCACACAAAGGCTAATACTGCAGTGATAGAAGAAGCTAGACTACATCTTGGCATCTCAGCTGAACTTGGAAGCACCATAGCCATGGTGATGCTTTTACAGACATATGAAATGAAAGACTTGGAGGGTAATCAAGTCTTGTGCCCACATTCCTGAGAGGTGATGAGACCAGGCAATCTACTTGTAAGAAGTCCCTAAAAGTCCATTTCATGAAACTGGGAAAGTGAAGTTAAGTTGCAATGAAAACTCCAGGATTTTGGAGGTACTGGTACAATAAGACCTCTACTGAGAAATTTGAAGGTATTCATGGAGTCATTACAGGGAGCAAACCTGGAGGAGTAGGGATTCCAAGATTGTTGGAGCCCAGACGATGCCATCACAAGTCCCAAATCTGACACATCAAGGTTTAGGATTTGCTGTTTCCACTGCTAGGTTTTGCTTTTGTTTTAATCTGATTTTTCCTTGCTATTATCAGATTCTTCCCTTTTGAAATGGGATTGTTTATTCTAGAGACTTGTAGGTTGGAAGTATGTAACTTTGTTTACTGATTTCATAGATATTCAAGGTTAAGAGATTCTCCTGAGTTTTAGAAAAAGATCTTATACTCTAGAATAGTGTTGGGATGGACTAAATGCCTCTGAAACTGAGTCTTTAGAGTCCTGAACTAGAATGTTATGATCTAAAGTTATGTATTTAGGAATAAAATTGAGTAGTAGAGTTGAAAACACTAACTTGACTGTCAACTTCATGGAAGTTGGAATTTCTATGAGAATATACCTCTGGCTGTGTCTGGGAGGTTGTTCCTAGAAAGGTTTAACTAACAAAGAAAGATCTATCCTGAATGAACTGCAAACCCAGACTGAAAAAAAGGAGAAATGTAGCTGACCAGCAGCATTCATCTTTTTGTCTTTCAGACTGTGAATGCAGCATGACCGGTTGCCTTACGCTTCTGCTTCCATACCTTCCCAAGCATGATGAGATGTACTAACAAACTGTGTGCCACAATAAGGACTTCTTTTCTTAAGCTCCTTTTGTATAGTATTTTGTCATATAAGTGAGAAAAATAACTAGTAAATTATTCTCCTTTCTGTCTTTCAATGGGTACCTTCCTTCCAATAGCCTTCCATTTGCTGTGGTTGGAGATCCCCTCACACACCATGTACACATATATGTATATATTTAAACTTAAGTTCTGCATATAAGAGAAAATATGTGATACTTTTTCTTTCATTTCAGCTTAGGCCTGTCCTCCTCCCTTATACTCTTTATCTACTTCTGTGTCATATATAATATTTATGCTTTTATATCTATTCTAGACACAAAAGAAAAAAGTCAGTCTTTCTTCTTCCAGAATCTGAGTTATTTTAGTTAAAATAATAAATCTCTGGCTTACTCAATTTTCCTTCAAACAAAACACCTTTCTGTATATACCACAATTTCCTTATCCATCAATTAGTCTATGGGCATTGAGACTGATTGTATATCTTGGTTCTTCTGAATAGTGCACTAGGAAACATGCAAGTATCTCTGTGGCATTCTTGGTTCTTTCAGTTATACATCCAGGACTAGTATACTTGGACCACATGCTAGTTCTATTTTTAGGTTTTTTGGCTCTCATAGTGATGGCAGTCTCATCAGGAGTCAGTATATTACTTTCTCATTGTTATTATAACAAATTACTACATGTATAGTAATTACTATTTTATAGTTTAAGAGATCAGAAATCTAAAATCAAAGTTTTGGCAAGGCTGCTTTCTTTCTTCAGGCTCAAGATGTTTCCTAACACTTTTCAGCTTTTAGATTCTACCTTCACTCCTGTGCTCATGGCCCCCTTCATAACACTCTCATTTCTTATTTCTGTAGCATGTCTTGCTATTTATTTTGATCCTGTTGCCTTCCTCTAGCATCGACTCTTAGCTAATCTTAATCATACAATATAACATCCCCAAGCTTAAACTTCTTAAGTTAAAGAAATATACAAGGTTTATCTTACTATTTAAAAGACTCACAGGCTTCAGAGATTAGTACATGGATATCTTTGTGGAGTAAGTATTTATCCTACCATGGATAAGCATTGAGTTTAGAAAAACCACAGAGATGTAGGTGGTTAAGGCTATGAAGATAAGGAGAGTGTAATTTCTAGCTTGGGAAATGATATGAATACAGATAGTGGATATAGAAACCAGCAAATTTATAAGAAGAACATTAAAGAGAGTAAGATAAATGAGGCAATTAAGTGGGAGGAGAAAATCCAGATCACACTTTTTTGCCTTGAAGGCAGAAAGAAAGATCCCAGTGTTGTGTATTAGTGAGTGGGAGTTACAGAAAGTTTCTAAGTGAGACTTCAACTGGCAATGTGTAAGTAGTGGTTTTGAAGATGATCAGTCTAGTAAGGACAGGACATTGGATTAAATATTTTGTTTCTGTTGAAGCATCACTAATATCTAATGTTTCATCAAAAAAACTTGAAGATAAATTGGTAGCAATTCCAAAGGAGAATGAAAAGGCAAGGGAGGATAATTCTAGACTCTGTCGATCTATAGGAATGCAAGACACAAATAACAAAGAACTTCTTATGGTACTTTGTGATGGAAGACAATTTTTGTTTTAGAAGGAAAGGAAAAAATACATGAGGCTTACCTCATTGCCACATTACTTCCATCAATAACAACTGGTCTTAAATTTTCACTATTGTCTATTTCATCTTCAAGAGACAATTCAGGGCTTGCAATCTCTCTGGAGCTAGCTCCTCGGGGCAATAACAGACTCAAGTTGACTTGTGCTTCTGAATCACCTTTGTTTCCAAGTCTGACAAGCTCTGCTAATACATCATTAATAAGTGATTCTGGGCCTAGTTTATTAAGCACTGATTGAATTTGTTCTTCTGCATAGCCCAACTTGAGAGCAAAATCCATCTTGGCTTGGTATTCTTTCTCCAAGTCTAGCTTCCCATCCTGTAAAATGCTACTCTGGGAGAAGCTTGGCCGGTCCAGGCAGGGTGACCGACAGAGCGGGCGATGTGGTTTGGAGGGCATCTCTTTCTTTTTCAACTGAATATCTGCAGATTGGTAGCTGTTGTGGCCACTCTTAAAGCTCATCTGTTCAGGGTCACTCTCAGAGTTCACCCATTCTTCAGGATCAGCATTGCCTCGGTCTGTGCTGTCCTCCTGCTTTGGCTGTTGCTTCTCTTCCTTGGAAGCACTCTTCTCCATTTTTGGTGTCTCCACTGCAGCTGTGGCCGTCATCCCGTTCACTGGGTGCTCTGAGATCTAATCAGCTGTTTTTCTTTTTAACCTGTTTGGAATCCATGTACAGTGGCATTCCTCTAGAGTAGAATGCTTGGGGAGCAATGGTGCAAGAGTTTGTCTGTTTGGTTTTGTATGTTCAGATGTTAGCAGTCTCTACAAATAAACACATATGGCAATAATCATATATAATAACATTCTGGGAAAAACACAGAATACACAGTTTTTCCCTCAGAAATTACAGATCCTCTCAAATTTGACTTTTCTGTTTACAATGGTATGAAGAGTCATTAATACCAATAGTTCTAGATGAAATTTCAGTAGGGGTAATAAAACTATAACCCCTGAAACCATAGCTAAAGTTATTACATATTTGAGAGAAATTACACTCCATCAGTGTTTGTGTGTGTGTATCAACAAGACTCTTTTTCTTTCTTTGTCCTGGGAAAGTATTTCTAGATACACACCAGATCTGTCTTGTTAAGACTGCAATCTACTCCTGAAAAGCATATCCTCATCATTACTGTTTACAAAATATTAACAATCTCATCTAGGGAAATTGAGTAGAGATTAAAATTGCTTTTATACAACTAAAGTATCATGCAAGGGAAACATTACAAAGGCATGTTCTAGATGTGTGCAAACTCATTCCTTAATATATCTGCCATCTCTTTTATTCATTGTATTGGTAAACAAAAGAAGCAAACCAGCTATGCATAGTGATACATACCTCAAGTCCCATAAATTCAGGAGGCCAAGACAGGTGGTTCCCTTGAGCCTTGGGAGAGATATCCCTCCCTATAGGCAACAGAGGGAGACCCTGTAAATAGAGAAAAAAATCAACTCAATGTGTTTGATAAACATTAAAATATTACGTACAGAAGAGGATTAGATGTAACATTATTTCTAACTTCTCATACACACATTCCACCTATCCTGGCAGTTTTCAGTTCTTTTTTTTTTTTTTTTGTCTTTTGGGATTTGAGTTTTTCTTATGTGTGAAGTGAAGATGTTAATTGATATCTCACAGAATAATTGTAGTGATTACATGGAAAGAATGATGAAGATGCTTATAAAAGTCAACAGAATGCAGTAAATTCTCAGCATACATAAAGGAAGCAGCAGATTCCTCAGTGTACAAGGTTTTTCTTTGGGTCAGTGTCTCACACTGTAGCCCAGGTTGGCTGGAACTCATAGAAATCCTCTGGCTCAGCTTCCTGAGTAGCAAAATTATAAATGTAAGTTATTACATCTGTTTCAGAGCTGTTTTCTTTTTTACATATTTGTTTTATTTTTGAAAAGTTTCTCACCATGTAGCTTGGCTAGCCTTGAACTTGTTATGTAGACCAAGATGGACTTGAACTCTCAGAAATTCACAAGCCTCTATCTGCCCAGTTCTGGAATCAAAGGCATGTACAGCCATACTCACCTATTTGTTGGTTTATTTTAATATTTTTATTTTCTGAGATTATGATTACATTATTTTCTCTGACCCTTTTCTTCTGCCATGTAGCCCAACGTGCTATTTCAAATTCATGGCCACTTTTTCTTTAAGTGTTCTTACATATTATTTTAAAGGAAAGTGGAGCTGTGAGCATGGGAATTTTTTCAGGCATCATCTGTGTTCACTAATACAAAACAAGGTTATCCATGTAACCAATATACTAGAGACCTCCAAATCATATCAATTGTATTTATACAGGCAAGAAGAAAAGCTACACGTAGTTTTAACAGTGTCACAGCTGGTTTTTTTTTTGTTTGTTTTTTTTTTTTTTTTTTTTTTTTTTTTTACTTTGGGATTCATATCTGGAAACATTCATACAAAAATGACATTTCCGAACTCGTATTAAGAAAGTATGTAATGACTTCTTCAGTAACTTCACTAGTACTTTTGGCTTTAAGTTTTTCTTTTTTGCTGGGCATTGTGGCTCATGCTTATAATACCAGCCCTTGAAATCCGATACAGAAATATTTCCATGTGTTCAAGACAAGCCTGGTCTACACTGTGGGACTGTATCTCAAAAACTTTCACTTAGTTAATTACCCAATACAAAGATACCAGTATTAACTTTGCTTTTCCCATTTATTGTGTTGTTATAACTTTTAAGTTGATTTAATTTGTTTTTTTTTTTCTTTTTTTGGTTTTTCGAGACAGGGTTTCTCTGTGTAGTCCTGGCTGTCCTGGAACTCACTCGGTAGACCAGGCTGGCCTCGAACTCAGAAATCCACCTGCCTCTGCCTCCCAAGTGCTGGGATTAAAGGTGTGTGCCACCACCGCCAGGCTTGATTTAATTTGTAATTCTTACATTTATTGAGTTATGTTTTGTACTAATCAGAATAATATCTAGTGTACAAAGGTACTGATTTTATTGTCTAGCTCTTATTCAAAACCCCCAAATCACTTAAAAAACCATTTACAGGACTTCCTGTTTATTTTGGGCACACATTACTAAATAGGTTTTTATCACTTAAAGTAGGAGAAAAAGGACTTAGTAGAAATAAACTTGGACCATCCTTTAAAATTATTAAAGAATTTTAAGAACACTGTTATTTGTCCTATATCTTGTATTGGTATATGCCACATATATTTTGGTTTCACAATGGAACCTGAAACAAATTTCTATACCTACATTCATTGTTAAATTAATTTTTAGCTAACATACAATTTAATATTTCACAATAGTTCCTTATATTTGATTTTACCTTATGTATATTTCATATATTTATATATAATTGTACACCTGCCGCACACAGTCATATACTGTGTGTACTTTGCTCATATTCATGTGTCCTCTATTCTGCCTTTTTCTCTAATTCCCTACCTCTAGTCCCTTCTTCCCCCAAGTATTCCTCTCTCCTCCTTCCCTCTCTCTTTGTCTCTCCCCATCATATATATATATATATATATATATATATATATATATATATATATATATATATATATATGATGATTTTTTTTTGAGACAGGATGTTATGTAGCCCAGGCTGTTTTAAATAACTTGGTATATAGCTGATGATGACCTTGTACTTCTGATTCTTCCTTTGATTAATGTTTAATGCTGTAATAACCACTAATATGTAAGTTACATCTAACGTGTGTGCACTTTCAATATCTTCTAGTGCTCTTTCTAGTCACTTTTTAAAATCTATTTTTTGAGTTCTTTGGCTAAAGACCCATTTTTGATTGTTCTTTCTAACCCTGGGCTCAACATATTGTCTAACACTGTTCTTATGAATGAAGAGACTTCTGCTGTTTTGTCTTAAGAAGTTTGCAAACACATACAAGTTTTCCTGGGACAACTCTCAGTCTGTGCCTATAATTCTGGTATAATTATTAGTGAAATCATTTCATTCTCTAGAGTCTCAGTATCCACGTTTGATTACCAATACCCATGTGGTTGCTCACAGCCATCTGTAACTCCAGTTCCAAGGATCTTGATGCCTTCTTCTAGCCTCCAAGGGTACCAGGACCCATTCAGTAAATAAATAAATATGAAGGCAAATACTCATGCATGTAAAATAGAAATAAATAAATATTTGAGAAAAATAATGTAATTGTCTGAGTCAATGTTCTATTGTTTTGAAGAAACACCATGACCAAGGCAACTCTTACAAAAGAAAACAATTGGGCTTGCTTACAGTTTCAGAGGTTTAGTCCATCATCACAGTGGGATCGTGGTGGAAACAGGTAGTCATTGTGCCAAAGATGTAGCTAAGAGTTCTATATCTGGATCTCAAAGCAGCAGAAAGAGAAAGCCTTGGGCTTCTAAAACTCCAAAGTCCATCCCTAGTGACAACTTTCTCAACAAGGCCATACCCACCCTAACAAGGCCACATAACCTAATCTGCCAGTACATGAGCCTATGGAGGCCATTCTTATTCAATCACCACATTAAACTCCTGACCCCCATGGGCTTGTAGCTGTATCATAATGCAAAATGCAGCTAGTCAAAGTTTAAAAGTCCCCATAGTCTATCATAGGCTTCCAGCAGGTAGCATGGCCAATATTAAATCTAGATTAGATATCTGGATTAAAGATATGTCTTCCTACCTCAAAGATTAAAATCTCTCACAGGTATGTCCTCCAATTTTGAGTTTTAGTTAATTCCAGATGTAGTTAAGTTGACAATCAAGAATAGCTATTAGAGCAACAGATTCTGTTTTTTTAAATGGGAACTTGATATAGATAGCAAAATGAGTATCTGAATATAAATTGTGCCTAAGTTGCTAATTATGTAAAAGTCTATGGAGTTATAAGGTATACTTTAAGAAAATAGCAACAACTCCTGGACAATAAAAAGTATTTAAAATTATAAACACATAAAGATCAATATGATAGAATGATTTGGTCAACATCACATGCTTAATATTACTAGTGAGGAAAGATAAATGAAAACATTGAGGATGGCTTTGAAAGGATTGTAAATGGGCGAACTTAGATAATGTTTTAGCTACCACTTGTAGGAGGAATTAAAAGAGTTGTTATATTTCATGGTTTTTGAGTTGAAGAAAATCACAAATCAAAGTTTGGCATAGTTTTGAAAATCAAATTAGTTGGATGAAATTGTAGAACTGGATTAGTTTGCTTTAGAAATTCAGAGGTTTGCCACCAGATACCTATTACTCAGTTAAGATCATCCTGAGTGAGGTAACTCAGACCCAAAAGGACATGCATGGTATGTACTCACAAGTGAATATTAGCCAAAAAAGTACAGAATACCAAGATACAATCCACAGAACTCAGGAAAGTTAATATGCCAAAGGGCCCAAGTGAGGATGCCTCAATCTCACTCGGGAGGGAGAAGAAAGCAATCATGGGAGGCAGAGGGAGGTAGGTAGGTAGGGACCAGGATGGGAGAGGGGAGGGGGAGTAAAGGGGAAGGGGAAAGGGATAGGGGAACACGATCAGGAATTGGGGAGGGAGACAGGAGTGAAGCCCTGAGGGCCAGCAGAAAGAATGGAAACAGGCAACCTCAGGAGGTAGGAGGTAGGGGACCCTCTAGAATGTACCAGAGACCTGGGAGGTAAGAGACTCTTAAGACTCAAAGGGAGAGAACTTAGATGAAATGCCTACAGTGGGGAGAGGGAACTTGTAGAGTCTACCTCCAGTAGAAAGACAGGTATCAAGTGGAGAGATGGGGTTGCCATCCACAGTCAAAAACTCTGACTTAGAATTGTTCCTGTCTAAAAGAACTGCAGGGACAAAAATGGAGAAGAAACTGAGAGAAAGTAGGTCTAGTGATGGGCCCAACTTGGGACCATCTCAAGGGGAAGCTTTAAGGCCTGACACTATTACTGATGCTATGTTGTGTTCACAGACAGGAGCCTAGCATGGCAATCCTCTGAGAGACCCAACAAGCAGCTGAAAGAGTCAGATGCAGATACTTACACCCAACCAATGGACAGAAGCCAGGGACCCCTGTGGTTGAATTAGGGAAAGGCTGGAAGAAGCTGAGGAAAAGGGAGACCCCATAGGAAGACCAGCAGTCTCAACTAACCTGGACCCCGAGATCTCTCAGACACTGAGCTACTGACCAGGCAGCTGATCCAAGGCCCTGTCATATCTATAGCAGAGGACTGCCTGGTCTGGCCTCAGTGAGAGGAGAAGAAGGACCTAACGCTCCAGAGACTTGAGGTCCCAGGGAGTTGGGAGGTTTGGTGAGTTGGGGGTGGCTGGGGTGGGAACATCTTCTTTGAGATGGGGGTGATGTGGGGGAGGAGGAATGAGATGAGGAACAGTCAGAGGGGGATAATGACCCAACTGTAAAAAATAATTAATTAATTAAGTAATAATAATAGTAATAATAATAAACATAAAAATAATATAATTAAAGCTAGGTGATCTAGCATGTTCCTGGAACTCAGGAGGCTGACCTTGGAATCAATGGGAAATATACTGCTTCAAAACAGCAAAAAAAAACCAAAACAAAACAAAACAAAAAAAAACCAAGTGAATAAATGATCATTTGCAACTGAATCTAAAGCAGCAAAAAACTATGCTGGCAAAAATTCCAAATATTGTCTCGTGGAAATTTCACCAAGCCAAAAGATCAGTTCTACTTTCTTCTCCTAACTACAATCTTTTATTTTGTAACAAAATCCATCCAGTTTCCATTTGCACAGAGCTGTTTTCCAGGCTCAGCTTTACTTTAATCCATTTCAAAATGTGGTACACAATACCTACTGGAAATAGAACCATCTTGCCATGTTTATTAAATTAAAATAGTTAAATGCTAAAATAATGTCCAATAGCCATATAGGGTAAAGCTATCTAGAAACAACCAAATATCAATTGATTATCTTCAAGTGGCTAAGCCACTTGATTGTTTTGTAAGAATGCATGTTAATTTCAAAATATACCTTCGTCCAAAAAAGAGTTTGAACAGAATTACTCTGTATGGATGAACATAGATTATTATAATCTAAGAAATCTAAGTGGTAGACATTGGTTACCACACTACAAGTTATTGATTAGGAAGGGACAAAAGACCTTCATAATACCACGTTATTGTCCTTACTCTTGGTTGCCCAGAACAAATAAATGTTAAGACATTTTGATAAAAACAAAACATATTTTGTAGCAGAACATAGAGAAACAATTTGGAACTAGACATACCATGTTAAATGAGGTTAGAGAGACAAAAATAACATGATTTGTCTCATAGGCAATGCTAGCTTCTAGATTTTATAAGTGTTTATTTATATGACAGTCTATGTGGAGCCCAGGAAAGGGAGTAAAAGGGGCTTTAAGTAGGGGAATAGTAGTATATATGTGATATGAAAGTGGAAAGGGAGCCAGGCGGTGGTGGCGCACACCTTTAATCCCAGCACTTGGGAGGCAGAGGCAGGCGGATTTCTGAGTTTGAGGCCAGCCTGGCCTACAGAGTGAGTTCCAGGACAGCCAGGGCTACACAGAGAAACCCTGTCTCGAAAACCAAAAAAAAAAAAAAAAAAAAAAAAAAAAAAAAAACCAAAAAAAAAAAAAAAAAGTGGAAAGGGAAATACTGGTGGTACCATTTCAGTGAGGCCTAGGAGCATGGAGAGATGGAGGAACAGAGGGTATTGAGAAGATTAACCCAAACTAAAGATGTATGAAAACATAAGCAATTCTTTACTTAGGAAGGTAATTAAAAATAAAAATTAAAAATGGCAAAATTAAGAATGTGCTCTAAATATATAAATTATTTGGAGTAAATGTGGATATATTAGATGAATGAAATAAAGGAAGGGTATAGAAAAAAGATAAACTACATACAGGCAAGTTTAAATAATGGAAAGGAAAGAAGTAGTGGAAATGGAAAAATAACAAGATAGTATAGAAATTACAAAAATAAAATAAGAGTCTTTCTTGGTCTTTTGTTTTCTATTCTCATTTGTTGTGTTTGTGTGCTGTAATTTTTCTAATGTAGGGTGAATGACTGATACCGAGTTTTTTCTGTGAATTCTTCCAACTTTATCCTGCTGTCTGTGGTCTCAGCTACAGAAGAAATGGAGGTAAGAATATCATTCAGCCTAGGATTTGGTGACCAGTTTGAACAGCATCATAAGACCTTCCATAAATAAATAAATTAATAAAGAAAAACTAAAATTACAAATTATATAAACATGGAAATGGGAAAAAAACATAAGGATTTTAAAAATAAACAATAAATTACAATTGAAGTACTACTAAAATTATAATAGGAATAGATGAAATGGACTAACAAAAATAAAAAAGGAATGAGAAGAAAAACGTTTGCCTAATAAAAAACTCAGAAACAAACTTAAAGATATAAAGAGCAATAAAATATAAAGATATTCAAGTTTTAATAATATGATACAGTAAAAACTGTAGAGTAAGTATGGCAAAAGAAACAACATGGAAAGCACAAAAGGCAAGTTAAGATGTGTGTTGTAGTGTTAGGGGGAGGTCACTGAAAGTTGGGCACGACACTTACATGCTCATGTGGTAGGGAGAGATTGTTGGCCTTCTGAACTCTTTCATATTACTGATGCTGGGACTGAGGATGTTCTCTATATATATATATCAGAGCTAACTGTTTTTGTAGCTTCCAGTCTATGCTAAATGTAGTAGAAATTATTAAAGCCACCAAATTTGTAGCGGTAATTATTTAAACTGCCAAATTTGTTGCTGTAAGATCTCCTACCGAAGGAGACCAGTAAAGGAAAACACAACTCAATAATTATGGGTATAAATTGCACGCCTAGATTGGGCAGATTTACCATTACACTACTCTAATCCCCGGCTATGAGATCCCTCATAACTTGCGGTTTATTCAGGCCGTGAGCTTGTCCAGCTCCGGCTCCTCCGTCGTCAGCTTCCTACTCCTTCCTCCTTTGACTTCCTTCTCCTGCCGACTTCCTTCTGCCTCTGCTCCTCCTGCTTCTACCTCTGCCTCTGCTTCTCCTCTACCTTTTATATCAAATTCCTCTCACTCTCTCCTCCCTGATCCTTTTTCTCTGCCTCACCTTCTATTGCCCAATCACTGGCTCTAGCCTTTATTTTACAGGTTTTAATTGGACAGAAGGTTTACAAGACGTCACCTGTGTACAGATTCAATCATCCTCTGCAGCCCCTCCCAGGAAAGTGAAGCTAGGATCAAAATACAAGGATGGGGCTATCCACTGGGAACTAGGATCAAAATACAAGGCTGAGGCTATCCACAACACATAAATCCCTAACATTGGATGCATCAGGCCTGGTGGCATATGCCTATCATTTCAGCACTTGGAAGGTGGAGGAAAGAGGATCAGTAGTTCAAGGTCAACTTTGGATATACAATGAGCTCAAGACCAACCTGGATATCTCAAAAAGTAAAAATAAAAATCAGGATTCTCTGCTAAACATACTTGACATTGAAGTCTGCGGGCTGAGTGGGATCTCCATTCTCTAGAGGCTCCTCAGATTGTATCCCCAGAGGTGGCTAATATTCTAACCAGGGTTGGGGTTGGTTGTAAGAGGCGATCGCAGCACTGAGATCAGTACAGGCAAATTACCTGTTTTTGTATTTTATTTTTCTTTTTTTTTTTCAGAATAGACCACTTTATTGTTTTAACTCACAATCACAATACAGTTAAGTTCAAGGAGGCCAAACATTTGCCCAGTAACCAACACTACAAGCCTCAGTAAACACCTATAGTTAGATCTCTTTCATAGCCATTCCAAAGCAATGGAGCTGTTAGAATAAGGGTCCACACTTATACTACAGAACCAACTTTACATTTCTTCAGCTTCAACTTCTTGATTAGATTAGACCATTTGCAATCCTGAACTGCCGCAGAACCTCATTGAAGCCCTCACAGAGCTTGACATCACTCTGGTTCTGGGCACACTCCAGAAACTGCTTGATCTCTAGAGAGCAATGTCCAAAAGACTGCTGGCTCTGCAGCTGGGCTCCCTGAGGCTCCTGGTAAGTGATGTCAGCTTTGCAGGCTCAGCATTACCACCTCCGCTCAAGCCCCCAGTGATGGTGTGACCCAGGGTGTGCCCCACTGCAGAGCCCACAGCCACCCCGGCTGCAGTGGTAGCCATCTGGGCCATCAGGCCTGGCTGCCGGGGGGTGGGGTGGGGGGGCAGCAGCAGGTGAGCCAACTGCAGATGGTGCAGCTGCTGCTGGAGGCTGAGCTGCAGGTGCTCTTCTGGGAGCAGGTCTCATCTGAGGGGCCCGGCTAGCCGGAGGTGTAACCCGGAAAGTGCGGCTTCGGCTTCCACGCGGCATCCTAACTGCTTGTAGTCTCCTCGGTCAGAGAAGACAAACTACCTGTTTCTGTATTTTCAAAACTGGTAAATATTAATCAACCTGCTGTGAGGATGAAGCTATGGTTTCAAAGAGTTGTTGTAGTTGTAGAATTTAAGACTCTACAGTAGTAAATAGATATAGGTGCCTCCAGAGGTTGATCTATCTGATGTTTAGGGATATTAAAGTCCAGAGTTATGGGGACTGTTCTAAGCCACAGAAGTAAAGGTACTTTTTCCTATGAACTTCACTGTTTAGGCTGTTAATTTTGACAGCTGCTCTTTCAGGTTTGTCTGTCTATCCATCTTGCTCTCAACACCTATCTCTCAGGTATGTCCTAGGGGCAGTGGCTAACTAAACTTGGACTTTACTTCCTGACTTATGATTATCCTTTGAGCCCTGGAGTAGTCCAGTTTTAAACAAACTAACATATATATACTGTATGTGTGTGTGTGTGTGTATATATGTATATGTGTGTGTGTGTATGTATGTGTATATATATATATATATATATATATATATATATATATATAATATATATATATATATATGTATAGTTCCCATACACTGCCCAAATGCTAAGTTATAGAAAATGACGTAGTGGGATTTCACTTTACTACTTATCCATCTGCTGGCAGAATCACTGTCTGATCGGAAGTTGCAACTGAATTTGAGGCTTCTGATAGTTGCAGGTTGTCTTTTGGGTAGGAGTGCAAGTGTTTTCATTAGGATTCCACCTTAATTTTGTTTCCTGTTGCTATGATAAAATCTCAGAGAAAAGCAACTTAAGGGAGAAAAAAGTTTGTTTTAGCTCATAGTTTATGTTACAATCCATTATGGTACGGAAGCCACAGTGACAGGAGCTTTAAAAGAGTTGGGTTGCATTATGTCCACAGTCAGAAGTGAGGAATGAATGCATGCATGCAAGTGCTTAGTTTATATGGTCCAGAGGTCTCCTGCCTAGGGAATGGTGCCCTCCCACAGTGGGTATGGCTTCCCACATCAATTAGTATAAGCAAGAAGATCTTGCATAAATATGCTTAGAAGACAATAGCCCAGGTAATTATAGATTTTGGCAAGCTGACAGTTAACACTAACCATCACATACCCACAAGCCTATCTTCTGAATGAAACTTCTGCTTCTCCTCTTCATTCTGGGGACCCACAGAGCTGGAGCTGTTGTTTGCTTCCTTTATTTATGTTTTTATTAAATCTTTCTTTTTCTTCTTACTTTTTGGTCATCTTCTTACCTGTCTGAATTTTCAAAGTCTTCCTTTATATCTCTCTTTGGAATTGAATCTAATTTTTCTTATACTGACTCTTCTCCTTCACTGGATCACACAAAGTTTTTAATCTGCAATTGTACTCATATGTTTCTAAATTTCTTCTTGTTTTTTTTTTTTTTTTTTAAATGAAGACACCTATCAATTTGTGGTCCATCCAACTATAGGATGATCCTATGTGTTAAGGTCCAGCTCAGCATCCAGGCCTGAGGAAGGTAGCACAGGGTGTTGCTGGCTGGTGATAGAGGCCAAAAGCTGATAGCTTCTGGCAATTTAACTCTTTCTTGTTATTCTGGGACCAAAAGCAGCTGGCTTCTGTCAATTAACTCCTGCTGATTGCAGCAGGGGAAAATAATTTGTTACTTGGGCTGATTATAAGTTCATTATAAGTTTAAAGCAATACTTTTTATGCCATAAGTAAGCATAGTTTTTTTAAGAGACAAATCACATCTGCCTTGTGTCTTTTTTTTTTTTTTTTTTTTTTTTGGTTTTTCGAGACAGGGTTTCTCTGTGTAGCCCTGGCTGTCCTGGAACTCACTCAGTAGACTAGGCTGGCCTCGAACTCAGAAATCCGCCTGCCTCTGCGTCCCAAGTGCTGGAATTAAAGGCGTGTGCCACCACCACCCGGCCACCTTGTGTCTTATTAATTTGAAGTCTTTGTATATATAAACTAGGATACAATCAGACTGCAGTGAGAATCAGCTTGAGAACCCTGGCTCCCTTTTAGCCAGTTCAGTTCCTTTCCAATTCTATTACAATGCCTTAACTTGATGAATCTGTAAAATTTTTGTTATATAACTTCTTCCCCATACTTTCCTTTTAACTTTTCTGAACAAAACTAGTGACCTGAATTGTTAAGAAGCCTTCTTCCTGATGTGTCCAATCTTGTGTGCAGATCTTCTGCATCATGAATAAATATTGTGGATGGCTCCATCCCTCCCTGAGGAGCCATGGCTACCATGAGAGTATGAATCATTTTCTTGCTGCAGTAACCAGTGGTTAGTTGGCCACACTACAAAAAATAGCCCTAACCCATGTTCCTGCCAGCAACCCTAATTAAGCACAGTTGGTTGCTTAAAGGCCCGAGAATAAGAAGGAAATATTTACCGGGCAGTGGTGGCGCACGCCTTTAATCCCAGCACTTGGGAGGCAGAGGCAGGAGGATTTCTGAGTTCGAGGCCAGCCTAGTCTACAGAGTGAGTTCCAGGACAGCCAGGGCTGTACAGAGAAACCCTGTCTTGAAAAACAAAACAAAACAAAAAAAAAAAAAAAAAAAGAAGGAAATATTTGGAAGAAGTAAGGATTCAGAAAAAGAAAGAGAAAGAAAGAAAGAAGAAAGGAAGAACAGGTAAAAAGAAAGTGTTCAGTGAAAATGAGATGGAAATAAGTGAGAATAACAGAATATGGGTACCATCCATCCATCCATCCATCCATCCAGACCCTCTTGACAAGAGCCTTGGTACTGGAAATCTTGATAACTACTCAATTCTGGTAAAATCATGGTTATTAGAAGAGAATCTACAACCACTAATTTACTAAACAAGCATAATTCCTAACAACAATTTATAAACATTTGTTCTTATACCCAGAGATAGGTGTAATCTTTTTCCCTTAATCAAAGATACTTCTCTTTGCAACAGATGGAGACCACTATAGAAAACCACAAACAATCAAAATGCAGTTGTGGATCCCAAGACTGATGGATGCATCTTTAAAACACTCCTTCACCTAAATCTCAGGGACCATTCTTGAAGAGTGGGAAGAAAGATTGTAAGAGCTAGAGGATCCAGGACTTTGCTGTGAGATTGTGTGCATCAGAAGCTATACTCGTAAAGTTCCACCAACTACTCTTTTTTAGCAACATGTAAGTCTTGGCCTTGCTAAGAAAAATAAATATAAAATAAGTGAACAACTAGTACAAAGACCATCACATGATAATTATCCACTTAAGGTTAATTTTATACCATTTTATTCACATTTTTAGTATGGAAACTTACAGTCTACAAATTACTTTCATATTTGTTACTTAAATTGATGCTCACAAGAACTATATGAGGTAAAGAATATACTTTTATTACTGATAAGAGAATATTTATTTTCAGAGACAGTAAGTCAATTGCTCAAATTTACAGTCTGTAATAAAAGGCAAACAGTAATTTCAACTTAGATCTTCTGACTTTATATGAAGGGTTTTTACACTATTACAAGTGCCTATAATTTGGGTATGCTTAATGTATTTAAAAAAATAAATATGTGTGGTTAAAATGAATATGCCATGAGGAAATTTTTCTAAATCTTAAGGTTGCATATAACAGAAATAGACTTATATGGTAAACGTACCCTGAAAATACCTAAATATTTCTAAATTACAATATCAAAGAGACTTCAATTCTTTGAGCAGTTGTCTAAATTTGTACATGATTTTAGAATCAGAATGAATTTGCATTGCTGTTTTTAGCTAAATAAATATTTCAAAATGGAAAGCTTCGTTTCTATAGTTACAAAAGATACACCTACTCTGAAAAATACGATTTCTACTTTTGTAATATATGAAAAATGTAGAAGGAAAAAGGAAAAACTGACATAATTAACAGCTGCCTTTCTTTCTTGTGTTCTTTCTCCTTCTTCTCCTCTCGGTTTTCTTCCTTTATATTTTTATCTCCTTACTTCTTCATTTATTATGTTCTGAGGAACAAACCCAGGGTCTCAAGCATGCTAGAAAAGTATGCTATCACTGCAATATGCACTAGCTGAAACATGATTTTTCTATATTGCTGAAAATGGTTGTTTCTTTGTCTTATGCTGTTTTTTTCTTTCACATTTTATACACTAGGACCAATGATGTATTTTCTGGATATACCATGTGGAAAACTTTTTGAAAAAATGAAAATGGAGTAGAAACTCTAGTCATAAGAAAATCATGAAATTGTATAGTCATGATTTTATCTTGGATATTTAGTTTCCTTTAATCATTGTGATAGAAGCTGGAAAATAAACCCACATTGGTTACAGCCACCTGGGTTTTGATGACTCTCAAAACATACTTTGGAAAAAAAGAAAGTTTCTTCAACAATTGGCTCTGGGAAAACCCCAAAGTTCACACACAGAAGTTTAAAGGTATTTTCTCATTTTTAATCTTATTTAAAATTCAGTTCATAATTATCAAGAACCTTAATGTCTGAAATTGCTAAAGTTTACTTAGAGAAAATGCTTCAAGGGTCAGCCTAGGAAATGACTTTCATAAGGAATTCTAATAGCTAAATAAATAAATAAATAAATAAATGACAAATTTGTTTCTGCAAAACAAATGAATTGATTAATCAAGTGAGGAGGCTGCCTATATAATGGGAAGAATTATTTCCTAACTATCAATTCGAGAGAAGTAGCTACTATGTAAAGAGCTCAAAAAAGATGAAATATTCTAATCTCCAAACAACTTAATCAATAAATGGGCTAACGAAGCAGACAGGGAGTTCTTAAAATATGGATAAGTGGCCAATAAATATAAAAATGTTCAGCATTCTTAGTCATCAGTGAAATATAAATTAAAATAAAAAGGAGATTCCATTTTACCACAGTCAAAATTGCTATGATTAAAACAAATGCACAGGATGCAGGGAAGAGAGAATCTTTATACACTGCTAATGGACATGTAAATTAGTATAGCTACTATGTAAATCACCATTGAGGTTATTGGAAAATCCAAAAATAACACTATCATATGATTCCCCAGAATCACTCATCTGTATATATTTGCTGAACTATAATCCAAAATACCACAGAGATCCTTGAACATCTATACTTATTGCAACACTATTCATAATAGGCACGTTATAGAATTTGTCTAGGTATCTGATAACAGAGAAACAAATAAAGATAATGGTGTATGTATACAAATTTGAATTTTATTCAGTCATGAAGAACAATATATATTATGTCATTTGCAGTAAATATGAATGTAACTAGAGTTCATTTTAAGCAAAATAGGTCCTCAACTTATTGTTCCTCTTTTATTTTGTATATATGTTTTCTGTCTCAAGATTCTAATTTATGTTTCGATTTCCTGCCTCATTATTATTTCAAAAGCCATATTGTGAACATTCCAAGTTTTTTCTTTTTTTCCAAGTTTTTTTCTATTACTCATTTATAGTTTTTTTTCTAATGTGGTCAGAAAAAAACTGATATGATTTCAGTATTCTTAGAGTTCTTAAGCATTGTTTTGTATCTCATATGTGATAAAACCTGGATAAATTTCTATGAATATTTAATCAAAAAATTCTCTTATTTAGTAGAATGTTCTTGTTTTGTTTTTGTTGTTGTTCTTAACTTTTTATTGATTCTTTGTGAATTACACATCATGCACCCCAATCCCACTCATCTCCCTGTTCCTCCCCCCAAAAGAAAACAAACACACTTCTCACCATAGAAGCCCAAACAGCTTTTACTTGCAAATGTTCAGTGCAGTGAGTCATTGGTCTGGTTTGAGGCCTCTGGCTTCTGCTACACTATTAATACTGGAGCCTCTCTGAGACACCTCTCAGATGTCCTATTGTCATCCTGTGTTGTGGAGATCTTGCAGCTTTGGTTCAGGGGGCCAGCCCCTTTTCATGCTCCAGCAGTTCATAGATGGGGTAGATGTTGGGGTGGGTGAACTCAAAGCATTTGATCTGGGCCTGGGTGGTAACAGTTGGTCAGCTCAATAGCTCTCCCATCCTCACACCACCTGGGTTAGTTCTACAATGCTGGCGAGATGAGGGGCAAGGACAGCTCACCCTAGTGCTACAGGCATCAAGGGGTGTGGTGCACTTCCCCATGTTCACACCCTCAGGTTGGCTCACTTTCAACCCCTGAAACCAGGGCCAGCTCTACTGTGCTTCCAATGGTAGCTTCGGGGGCTATTCTGAGTGCAGCAGCCAGTGAGGGGAGGAGCCAGCTCTTCACAGCCCTCAGACATAAACATGATCTCAGTTGGCAGTCCAGACCAGGGACACCCGCAAGGTCTTTGGTGGTAACATGGGCCACAGACATTGACACAGACCCCAGCTGCTGCAAGGCCACAGACTCAGACATGGTTCTTGGTCACAGCACAGCCCAGGACCTCAACGTGGCCTCAGGTGGCATCTCTGGCCAGTCAGATCAGGATGTTTCTCACTACCCTTGAGTCTCTGGTTCTGCCTCTCTTCATTGTGCAGAATGTAAAAAGAGAAACTTTCTTTCTCTTCCATCTTTCCACCACTGACTTGCTCATCTCTGTCATGACACTGGGCAAAGCACTGCCCATGCCTCCTGCAGGAGTAGTCTCTAGTAGAATGTTCTTTTTACATTCTTGATGTATTTGATCTATAACACTGCTCAAGTTCAGTATTGTGCTATGATAGTTCTGTATGGATAGCCTATCTATTTTTGAAAATGAGGAACAAAAGTTAAAACTATCATTCTGTTTCTATGGTAGCTTGTAATTCTATTACTATTCACTTGATGCTTTTTGGTGCTCAAATGATAGGTACATACAGATTTATAACAATTACATCTCTATGTTAAACTGACACATCATATTATATAATGATACTTTGTTATCACTGCTTCCTTTATGACTCAAAGTATATGTTACCTGATATAGCCCTCTCTGATTACTTTGGGTGATAATTTGTAAAGAACATATTTCCACTGTTTTATCTTTAGTCTATTTTATCCTTATATTTAAAGAGATTATCTTTTAGAAAGTAGGTTGTTGAATTTTGTTCTTAATTCATGAAGCAATTAGACATCCTTTGGTTTGTGGTCTTAATCCGCTTACATTTAAAGTAATTATCTATAAATAATTTTCTATCATTTTCACAGTTATTTAGTTCTTGGTTTCCTTATGTTGTCCATATTCATATTTGACTGATGTTTTGTATTGGTACGATTTAGGTTTTTTTGTTTGTATTTTTTATAAACATTTTTGAGTTTACCATAAGGTTCATATAAAACAAGCTTTGGAAGTCTATCTTTGCTGATATTAACTTTAGTTTAGTTGTATATGATAACTCACTTATTCATATATAATCAATTGTGTTACAGTTCATTTTTTTCACATTATATATCCATATACATCTTTTGTAAATAGTTACTTTAAGTAACCTTTGTCTTTATATTTGAATTAAAAATGACTGATAAAACACTATAGTAGTATTCCTTATTAGTCTCTAAAACTATTTTTCTATATTTGTATGCAGCCATATGCTGCTTAGTGTCCTTTTAATTTAAAACATTGCCCTTGGTGGTTTTTAAAAGGCAAGGTGATGTTGTTTCTTAACTTTTGGTTGCAAAGGATAGTATTTCTTTGTTTTTGAAGTATAGTTCTGTTAGGCACAATATTCTTGTTCAGTAGTTTTTTTTTTAAATTTCAGTATTTTAAGTATATCATCCTACTCCCTTATGTTTTTAAGATTTGTTCTGAGAAAGTGATAGCTTCATGAGTTCCTTTATATGTGAAAAGTCACTTTTACTGCTTTCAAAATTCTTTCTTTGCTCTTGAATTTTAATCACATAAATAAACATGACTGTGTTAACAACAATAATTAAAGAAAAAGAAGTCATGAATTGGAAAACAAACATGGAAGGTTATGTTGGAGGGGTTGGAAGGAGGAAAGGAAAGGAAAATGAAGTAATTATACTTTAATTTAAAAAATAAAAATTTAAATGTGGTTGTGTGGTAAATTTCTTTTAATTAGTCTCATTTTGATTGGTTAGCCTTCTTAAATCTGTGTCGGGAGCAACCTTGCTTATACACTGAAGGCCTAAATTAGCCATAGGCCTGAGTCAGACATACATGCTTGCTAACAGAAAGTCTTGGTCTCTGTGGGAAAACACTGACCCTAGAACAGATAGCTATAGATCTTGTAAACAGGCAGCCTTAGTGGAAAACTAGCAGCCTGGATAAGAACAAACAATCATGGGTCTTGTAGACAGGTAGCCTTGGTGGAAAGCACCAGCTTTGATAAAAACAAATGAATCATAGACAGAGTCATGGTGACCTGTTCCCTGCTTCTTCACCCAGCTGATACTCTGTTCTGGAAGATATCTGTACTCTCCCTGAGAACACCTATGCTCTTGCATCAACCCCCTCCCAACATCCTGCCTCTATGTGTATATGATCCCTGTGTGAAAAAATTAAAATAGTGGTTTGATCAGACTATAGACAAGCCGTGATTCTTTGCATTCACCTGTTTCCCCCATTCTCTCTTCCAGGTAGTCCCCTAGATCCTGTTCACTGCCCTGCTGGATGGGGTAAATCTGGATGTCCATTTTCTTCCTCAGAATTGGGTGTGTGTATTGTTTCCTTAAATAACCTTTCTATAGCTTTCTTTTTTCTTATCTCTTTGAAATTCCATACTACACATATTGATCTGTTTGATGGTGTTCCATATGTGCCTTAGCCTTTCAATTTTTTTCTATTCCGAGAAAGCTGACAAAATTTCAAAGATTTTTGTGTACTTCACTGATTTTTTTATTTCAGCTATATTTCTTGTGACAATAATGACAGCAGATGGTCATTGTTATCCATATTATTTATTATTTAGTACATCAGCAATTTTCATAGTGCTTAAAATAGTTTAAAGTTAGTATCATCAAAGTACTCACTATGATCAACAGAGGTTAGAAAACCAATTCATGAAAATACTAACAATTATACTTTTTGATACCTGTATGCCTTTAGTATTTTCTTCTTGTATATGTAAATCTCTTAGTTTTGATATTATAGAAATGTGACTAAGGATACTATTTTCTGATAGTGTTTGATGGAGTGATCCATAGTATATACAAAAAAGTGAATAAATTTGGACTCTATATCTTACAGTGGTAATGAACATTTCCTTGATGGTAAGGATTTTTAAAAGCATTTATTTTTTTTTTTT
>JAJTUV010003882.1:0-45457 GCA_021653895.1 Mastomys natalensis | reverse complement strand
TAAAGAACCTCTTACCACAAGCCACCCCTTCACACACCATACACAAAATACACACACTCACACACACTCACACACACTCACACCACTCACTCACACTCATCACACCAAAGTCGTTTTTGTCAAGGTATTTTGCCCATAACAGGGAGGGAAACTAGGAAAACCTCTGTGAGCATCCAATAATTCTTAATAGCATAACCACAGTGAGAAGATTGGTGTCCTTTCATACATGTGGTATGAAGACGGAACCATAGAGTGTTTCTTCCAGTATTCCACCTTTGTGGATCTCTCTTCATAGTGAATGCTGAGCTGATGACTGGTAGAATATTGAATGATAGGGAGTTATGGTGAGGTTAGCTCATAAAGGCACCATGGTTTCTCTCTTGCTCTTTTCGTTGCATCTCTTGGTCGGGAAACTCAAACTGCCATATTAAGGTACGTTTATTGTGGTGGTTATTCCATCAGAGAACACACATGGGCACTCTTAAAGCCGTATAGAAAGTCTGTGTTGCTGGTCAGTGGCTTCATGGAGAGCTTGTCCAGATCATGCAGCCTCAAGCCTTACTGTTTTTTGTCTTTTATGCCCCCAAACCACATCCTGATTGACACACTTTGGTTAGCAAGAAGAGTAATCAAGAAGCAAAACTACTGAAGCTATAAAGCAAGGTTAGTAATTTACAGACTTTCCTGGATCCTGGAACCATGGACCAGATCTTTGATGGATTAGGTCTTTGTTCTCATTTTGGCAGTGCTGGGTTGCAAGGTCAGAATGGTGCCTCTAACATGGTGGCAGTTGTGGTAAGGTCTGGGGACCTGTTATGCTATGGAGAAGCCACAAACCAAGGAGCTAGGATCTCTTGCCAATGTAACAGGGCCCACACCTTACCACAACTGACTCCATGGTGGGAGCGCCATTAAGAATATAAAACTCAACATGCCAACAGCACCACCTGTCAAAACTAAAACAAAAGGCCTAATCCATCAAAGCCCATAGTTCTGGGAAAGTCTCAAAATGTACTAACCTTGTTTTTTGGCTTCTGTAGGTCTGCTTCTGGCTAACCGTTCTCACTAGCTGAGGTATGTCAGCCCACAGCATGGTTTTTGTGCTTACAAGCTCACCCTGAAACAAGCAATGGTGGTGCATGCCTCTACTCCCAGCACTTGAAGGCACACACCTTTAATCCAAGTACTCTGCCCAGGAGGCAAGGGCAGACGGTTCTCTGAGTTCGAGGCCAGCCTGGTCTACAGAGCAAGTTCTGGGACAGGCTGAGCTATACCAAAAAAAGAGAGAGAGAGAGAGAGGACATTTACTATTAAACAAATGGGCCCTAAACAAATTTTCCTCAGGAATCTCATGCTGGGGGAAGGCCAACCAGAGGAGAGCCTTACCTCACCCCCACCAAGATATTTCACACAGTTCTCACAATACCTTGTGGGAATAAATCAGAGCTGAAACATGGATGAGTCAATGATGGGTGGGGCCACACCCTGACCAGGAATATGTATTTACGAATACCCCTTGCCTTCTATTCAAATATAAACCTCATGTCAGGACCCCAAAAGATGTATTTGAGGTCATTGGGCCTCTTATTTGTTCCTCTTCTCGATATGTCCACATTGAATAAATCTCCTCTTGCTTTTCACTGTCCTTGCCTCCTGTGTCGGTGCATTGCAAATGGATGGCCGAGCCCCACCTAGCTTGCTGGGGTTGCTTTCTCCCTAAAAATAAAAAATAAAAAAAAAAACCAAAACAAAACAAAAAAAAACCCTCTGAAACTCTTTGCCTGAGGGCTATGTTCTTTTGTTTCATTCCCCACCCCACCCCCCCCCCCCCCCCCACCCCCCCCCCCGCCCCTGCCTCACACTCAGAAACTTGGGCAAGTTAAAGGCACTTCCCACCCAGGTTGGGTTGGTTCTCCAAGGGGACCACTCCGGAACTGCCCGTGGTTGTAAATGATTTGATGTTAATAACCCTGTATTGGCAGTGGTTCCTTCTCTATTTCATCTCCCTCCTAAGCAAACTACAGTCAGCTCTCTGCATATGAGGGCTACATATCCGTGGATTCAATCAGCCGAGGATCAAGAGGATCTGGGAAAACAATTGCCTGCACTGAACATGAACAGACTCTTTTTTTCTTGTCATTTCCCCCCAAACAATACAGGATAATAACTATTTACATGACATTTATATTGTATCATGTTCTAGAAATCATCTACAGATGAGTTGGTGGGGGTGGCAGGTAGAGGCGCTCGTTGACAAGCCTGCTGACTATAGAGTTTGTTCCCTAGGACCCACATGAATTAAGATCAGAACAACTGCTAGAAGTTGTCATCTGACCTCCATACGTGCACTGTGGCACCCACGCCTGCACACACATACATAATAAAAAATGCAGTAAAAAAATAAAGCATAAACTATCTAGGGGATAGCTAGTGTGTATGCTAATAGGTTCTGTGCAAACACTATGCCATTTCATTGGAGGACTTGAGGACTTGAGCATCTGGAATTTGGGTATCTGACATGGGTGCCCTTGAACTTGTCCCTGACAGATATTGAGACATCAGTGTATTTGCACTTAAATCTTAAGGTCTGCCTTCTGGGAGAACTCATGTCTGTCCTTGTGTAAACTCAGACAGTAGACAAAGGCCAGAGGAATTCAGTCTGCTTGTACACACAGCAAATCGTTTTCTTTTTGCCTTATGTCCGCCAGAAGCACTGGACTCTGCAAGGGCAGGCAGGGAGCAGGGATAGGTTTCCAGGTTGGGGCAAAGGCAGGTTGGCTGAGGTGCAGGTTCTCTGTCCAGGGTAGGAGTAAGTTGCTGCTGGTCTAAAGTTTGCAAAAAGTTTGAAACCTTCTCTTTTAACATAGTTCAATTCAAAAGATGAATCAGCAGCAAGGTGACAATACTGTCAACTTGCACATCAAAGAGGCTCATTTCATGTTAGGACCGAGCCTGTGGCTTTCTCTGATTGAGAACTCTGGCTTAGAACCAGCTGGTGGGCTCTGGTTAATGCTCCCAGCACAAGGCTGAGCTTGTCACCTGACCCAGGGATTTGGAGACCCATGATCTTAAAAATAAAGCTTAGCCCAAGAGATGGTTCATAGCTCAAAGCACTTCCCTCCAAGCCTGATGGCCTAAGTTTGATTCCTGGGACCCACGTGGTAGCAGGTCAGAATTGACCCTGGAAAGTTGTCCTCTGACCTCCACATGAGTGCCATGGAATGTGTGTGTGTGTGTGCGCGTGTGCTGTGTGCGTGTGCGTTCTCACATGCACATGCCAGAGTGTGTGTGTAGGTCAGAGGACAAGCCTATTCTTTCCTTCTACCACGTGGGGCCTGAGGAATCAAATTTGAACCATCAGGCTTGGCGGCAAGTTTGTGAACCCAGCAGGTCATCTTGTTGGCTCATGATGACAACAATTCTGTAATTTCCCTTTAGTCCCAGAAAATCCATCAGAAATCAACTGAGCATAAGCAATAGCATCATAAAATAACTCTGAATTCCAATTTATATTAGCAAGTAATTTGAGAAGTACATAATTGTGTTGTTAATAGTAAGTTTTGTGGGTAGGAACTCAGCTAATGGGGACCTGGTCGTTGTGAATCCCTACTCCACACCATTGGAAAGAACTCTGCTTTTACTTATATCAAGGGCATCAAAGTCCCTGGAAATGAATTTTCTCTATATGCATAACTGCCTCCTCAGCAGATGATCAACAAATTGATCGGCAAATATTGATTGTTTACATGGGGCTGGGTATCATGGGAATTTATTGTAAACATCGACGTGGGCTTCATCTCCTAAGAACTCACAGTCTAACTGAGGGTAAGATTGTAGCCATGAAAAAAAAAGTAAGCCACGAGAAAAGGCAACATAAAAATACTTAATTGGGAGAAATTGAGGAGGACTTTGGAGGAAGGGTGACTGGGAGCTGAGTATTGAAGGATAGGTAGGAGCCGTACAGAGAGAAAAGTGCCTAACAATGCAAGCAAAGGAAAAAGGAAACTGCCAAGAAGGAATTACCTAGGTCTGTTTAGGAAGGGGGAAGGGGTCCCCACCAGCAATGGAGCACATGCATATGACAAATCTTATCCAAGGTGACTATTGAGTCACCTCCATTCAAGGAACCACTTAGCTCTTGGAAGAACTAAGCCCCATGCCCTGTTTAAATATCCTGTGCTCAAAACAGCAAAACAGGTGCCAGGCAAGCTTGAGGCTCCCCTGGGGCACACCAGCCACCTCTGCCGGCAATGCCCGGCCTCCTCTGTGCTCCCCAGAACTTTTAAGCTAAACACCTACAGTTGTCTTCAGAGCAGGGATGTACAGGAGGCTCCTACTAGGACTGTCTGACCTCTCCCCAACTGTTTCCCATACGCACAGTAGGGGGACTACCTGTTTTAGCAACTAGAACATAGCATGTTTGGTGACATTTTAATTTTAGGGTTTTTTTTTTCTTTAATTTTTTTAAACTTACTTTTATTTCGTGTGCAATGGTATTTTGCATGAATGTATGAGGCTGTGTTTTGTGTGAGGCTGTCAGATCCCCTGGAACTGGAGTTACACACAGTTATGAGCTGCCATGTGGGTGCTGGGAACTGAACCCGTGTCCTCTGGAAGAGCAGCCAGTGCTCTTGACCACTGAATCATCTCTCCATCCCTGACATTTGAATTTTAGAAAAGCAATTTTCTGCTGTTTCGAGTCTTATTCTGTAGCCCTGGATGGCCCAAAAGTCACTAGGTAGACCATCCTAGCTTTGAATTCTTGGTGATCTTCCAGCTTCAGCCTCCTGAATGCTAGGACTAGAGGTATGCACCACCACACCTGGCTAACAAGTAATCTTGTTAGTATGTCTTATGAAATCATTGGAGCATACTTGGGCTCAAAATTGTTTGTCTGAAATCTAGAGGTAAGTGGGTATCCCTAGTATCTGGCACCTCTAGCTCAGTTGACAGAGTGCTTGCTTAGCATGCACAAAGCCTAGATTTGATCTGGTCGTCCCAGCACTTAGGAGGTAAAGGCAGGAAGTTCAGAACCTCAAGGTCATTTCATCTTCTATTACATAGTCAGTTTGAAACGGGACATATGAGATCCCATTTCAAAGCAGCCCAACAGCCGCCAAATACGCTGTGATTTGGCTCACAATAGTTGGTTCTGGTTTGAGCGCGTGACCCTAGGCTACTCTGCCTCTCTAATGCTCTCTGTTGGGGTTTCCAGCACTGAGAGCCGTACCAGCCATGAGGATGAAACGAAGTCTTCTAGTTTGGGGAGGGTGCTTCATAGAGGAGCCTGTCTCATGATGTCACACTAGGATGGAAAGCTGAAAGAGAAACAGTAAAAGATAGCCAAAGACACTGCTTGCATCAGCATTGCCTTTTGAATGCCATCGTTATAAAAACCAGTAGCATACCTTTTGTGTCCAAGCACTTTGACTCTTGATCTCTGGCACATCTGTGAGGCACCATCCTGACATGGCTGCAGGAGTTCAAAGGATGGCGACGCTCCTGAGACTCCCCTGTCTCATTGTGATGGGTAGGACCTCCCTGGCTCAGAGGGGAGTGAAGAGTTGCCTTCTGTGATATGACCTGCCCCCACTGTTGCAGCTGGAAAAGGAGCCTTTTGCTCCTCCAGCCCAGGGTCTTCTCTGCTCTTATTCCCTTCGGCAAAGCCAGGGTGTGTTTCATGCTAGGCAAGCCATCTATTGCTGAAGCACATCCTGCCACCTTCTTAAGTAGCCCTCACCGGCTCCTTCTCTGTTCTTCCTCTTCCTTTCCTTCCCCGTTATGCTCGCCTTGAAGGAGAGACTGAAATACAGAGGAGCTGTTGATTCATCACACACGGCTCCTAGACTAGGCTCCAGATGTTAGAGCTGCAGGGTCATTAAGGACTAATACAATCCAATCTCTCACTGTCCCTGTGTCCTAGATGAAGAGACAGAGGCTCAGAATTGTTCTATCGTGGATTATTGGCAGGTTGAAGAATAAGAGAAAATTCATTTGGAAGGAGGAAGGTCCTTGAGTTGGGCTCTGCTGGACCTAAGCTCTTTAAATACCAGCTCCATCCACTCTTCACAGTGACTTTCCGAGGCCTACAGAATTACTGAGCTCCGACTCAATGTGCTGCACAAAGGCCTTGCGGTTATTATTTAACAAGGCTAATCCGCCAGCGAAGGAAATGAGCACACACACGAAATTAATTATAGATGTTTTTTTAAAAATGACTGTTTATATTGAAAGGAAGGCCTCGCGTTTGCCGCACAATTTCAGGATAAGTCGTGTTTTGGAAAAATATTAATATTCAGAGCCGTGTTGATTAGCTTCACTCCTGTTGCTAAGCAACAAGGTCCTTTGTAGCCTCTTGCCTTGCAGAGTGTTTTTCTGGGGCTGGGGGTGGGGAAGAGACTGGGGTATTAAAAAGAGGAAACTACATTATAGAAACCACTTGGATGGTTCAGTCAGTCAGAAGTCACCACCACCACCAAAAAAAACCCTAATAAAACAAAACAACACAAACAAACACAAACAAAAAAGCCCCAACAACAACAAAAACATTGACTATTGACTATTTAACAGCCCATGTGATTAGAGCTGTTGGATGAGGGAAACCAAAGCTTGGCTCAGAGCTCTTCCATGTCTAGACTTTCAAGTTTGGCAGGACTTAAGTTACTGGCACAGGGCTGAGCCAAGCATGGTCTAGGACTGCCACCATTGGTGCCACTGATGTTCATTGGGGCTAGCAAAGGTAGCATTCCAGCACCCAGATTAGTGGGGTCAGGAGGCCCTGAGGATGGGCAACAATGAGTTAAACAATCCAATGTCATGCAGTAGCTGCTGTGGCCTTTCTCTACAATTCTTCCACTTGAGTGGGGCTCATCTGTAAGAAGCCCAAATGGAGACTCAGAAAGATGTGAGTTCAATCCCCAGACAAAGTGCAAACATCTGTAATCCCAGCACTCCTACATTGAGATGGGAAGCAGAAACAGGACAATTGGCTAGAAACCCATGCATCAGCTAGCCTGGGGTATGCAGCATGGCAGCAGAAGCAACAGGAGAGACCTTGCCTCAAACAAGCTGAAAGAGATAACCAATACCCAAAAGTTCTCTGACCATTCCCATGCTCTATCATGCATGTGTCTATACATGTACACACAAAAGAAATGCTTTTTCAAAACCAAACAGGACAAAAAGTTTAAAAGAATGAAGTTGGGGGACTACAGAGATGGCTCAGTAGTTAAGAGTTCTTGCTGTTCATTCAGAGGAGCAGAAGTTGGGTTCCCAGTACCCATGCTCACAACCATCCAGGGGATCTGACACCATCTTCTGGTCTCTGTGAACATCTGCATTTATATACACACACCCAGACCTGTAGGTTATGTTTTTCGAAGCTTACTTTAATAAGGGTTCTTAAACACTTTACCCTCCCTTTTAGCATCACCTATGAGAGGTAGAGAAAAAGAAAGGTTAATAGGGCAAAGGAGATTGTGGACCTGTTTAGAAATAGTCCTTTGGAGCAAATCCAAACTTTGTTGCCAGGGTAGTAGCAGTTCAGTTTACACAAATCAGTAGTGGTAGCCCAATCCACTAGCAAACACCATTCACGAATCAGCAATGGCAGTTTGATCCAGAAGAAACTAAGGCTCTGACATTCAGCCAGAGTCTGAGGAAGTGACAAGAAGCTGCTGGAATATCACAAGAAGTTCTTCAGTGCATTTCTTTGTATGAAATCACAACAAACTATAATTAGCCAAGAAGGCAAGGTGAACCAATGTCACAGTGTGTCATCAGTAAAGACCAGTGTCAGCAAAGCCCAACCAAGACCAACAAAGAGTAGCAAGGCGAACCAATGCAAGAGTGTCATCCACTGTCTGTTGGGTTGCATTTATATCCTTTCCAAACATCACATGTTCTCTCAAGCATCCTCTCTAACAAAACATCTCATGTCCTTTTCCCAGGCAGCTTCCAGAAAAACACCATGTGTCTGTTCTCAGCAGAACATTCTCCCATGTGTCTGCTTCAGCAAAAACATCCTCTTATAAGACAGTTTCCAGAAAAACATCACATGACACAACTGAGCCTCCAAAGAAACCAGAAATTTCCACTTCACATACCCATACATGTATGCATACTCATATCTATGAGGCATGAATTCAGACAGGGCTCATCTGGGCAGTTGTGTTATTCCTTGAGACATTGTCTGAGACCTCTGAATGGCAGATAGCGGGGGCCTGGGATTTGTAGAGGTCCAAGGTGGCTTCACTCACACACCTGCTACCCTGCTGCCTGTCTGTGTCAGTGTCCCCAGCACTAAAGTTTCAGCATTATTGAACAAGTTTCTTCATAGCAACTGTGATGGTTTGAATATGTTTGGCTGAGGGAGTGGCACTATTAGGAGGTGTGACTTTGTTGGAGGAAGTGTGTTACTGTGGGAATAGGCTTTGAGAGACCTTCCTCCTAGCTACCTGGCAGACAATCTCACCTGGCTGCCTTCAGATGAAGATGTAGAACTCTCAGCTCCTCCTGCACCATGCCTGTCTGGATGCCACCATGCTTCCTGCCATGGTAATAATAGACCAAACTTCAGAAACTGTAAGCCAGCCACAATTAAATTTTGTCCTTTATAAAAGTTGCCTTGTCATGGTGTCTCTTCATAGCAATGAAACCCTAAGACAGAAGCTGGTACTAGGGACTGGGGTATTGCTGTGAAAGGCCTGGCCATGTTTTTGTTTGGAGGAATGTGAATCTTGGGACTTTGAAAAACAGTGGAATCCTTTAAATGGGGCTTAATGGACCATCCTAGTAGAAATATCCAAGACATTGGTGCTGAGGTTGATTTAAACTGTGAAGACCTGGCCCAAGAGGTTTCAGTGGAGAAGAAATTTCAGTATATGGTCTAGAGACTGTTCTTGTGAGAATGTGGCTGCTTTTCGCTCTAGTCTGAAGAGTCTACCTGAGGCTAAAGTAAAAAGATTCAGATTAATTGCATTGACAAAGGAAATCTAAATAAATAAATAAATAAATAAATAAATAAAGGCCTAGTTTCGACTTTATCCTGTGGTTCAGACTTATAAGAAGTGTTTTGATCAAGCATAGCAAGCTTAGAAAGGGAAAGTACAAAAAGTATGGTTCAAGTAATAAAACAGCACCAGAAAGTACAATGGAGCTAAATCCTGAATTCGAGGAGATAAACAGATTAAAGGAATGGTGACTTTGGGGCAAGATCCCACCAAGATAAGTTAATTGTTTACTTGGTTATTGTTTTCATTTGAACTTTTAATCTAGAATGAACTACAATCCAGAAATGGAAGACAAAGGCTTTTGATCTGGATCTTGAGGAATAGTGGCCAACAAAAGCTTGAGTCTGGGCATGGTGGTACGTGCCTTTAATCCTAGCATTCAAGAGACACAACCATGCTGATCTCTGAGTTCAAGGTCAATCTACAGAGCAAGTTCCAGGACAGCCAAGTATAGGCAGTGAAGGAGCTGGAAAGCAGAAAGCTGGTGATAATGTAATAGACCAAGAGGTCCTGTTCCAGCTCCAGCAAGCAGCAGAACTCAGCAGCTTCAGCCATTGTAACTCTGGCTTTAGAGTCAAGAAGAGAAGGAGACTACTGGGACAATTGATCCTGGTTAGCTGAAGCTATGAAATGAGCAGTGATTAAGAAGAGACCAGCATCACTGAGGTGAAATTTTCTGGGAAGTGTTTTCTGAGTTTAAACACAAAGAAGCTGTGTTCCAGAGATAGCCAAGGTTGTATCTCCTGCTGTAGCTGGACTTGGTAATGTGTAAGAGTCACCCAGGTGGTACTGGTTTTGAAGGCATGAAGGGGTCATGAAGAACAACTGAGGCTTGGCACTGTGAGAGGCCATGGAAGGCCATAGGTGCCACCTCAGCTGCAGTTGAAAGCCCAGGACTGAAAGGGTCATGCAAAGAAGTTGAGTCTTGGTACCATGAAAGGAACCTATGAGAGGGTGAAGCCTAGTTGCAGCGGAAGACCCCAGCATGTTAGAGATGATAGTACCATGGGATGATCACCAAGAACAGCAGTGGCAGTGGAGTGGAGTCAATCAGAGCCTAGAGTGGTACAGAGAACAGAGCTGGGGAAGTGACCCAAACCCTTTGGAGGAGCCCAGAAGATCGTATGTGGATCCCAGACATTGGAACAAAAAGCTATAATGTTGAAATTGCCTTGGATACCCCAAGATGTTAGCGATGTCAGAGCCTTGGGATACCTGTTGAGGAAATCTGCTATCAGAGAGTGGAACCAGCCCAAGAGAAAGATTCTTGTTGCCGTCAATTAAGATGAAGGAGTTGAAGATCTGAAGAGCACTTTGACACCTGCCTAGGAAAGTTGCTAACAGGGAGTAGAACCAGCCAAAGAGAATGAATTGTGCTGCAGTCAACAAAGCAGAAAGGAGCTGAAGATCTGAAGAGTGCTTTGACATCAGACTTGGAGATGCAGAGGTTGGAGTTTGCCCATCTGGTTTGATCCAGTATTTTCTCACCATGATGTTTTGGAATGGTAATGTATGTCCTGCATGATGTTGGAGTTATGTGAACTGCTTTTTGATTTTGATTCCTTAAGAGATAACAGTTAAGAGATTACATGAATCTCAGAAGAAACTTTAAACTTTGGACTTTTAACATTGTTGAGATTTATATGTTAGAGCAACCCTATGGGGGCCAGGGAGTAGAATGTGTTAGTTTGAATATGATTGGCCCAGGGAGTAGCACTATTAGGAGGTGTGGCCTTGTTGGAGGAACTATGGCACTCTGGGGGTGGGCTTTGATAGACCTTTCTCCTAGTTGCCTTGAAGATAGTCTTCTTCTGTTGCCTTTGGAACAAGATGTAGAAATTTCAGCTCCTCCTGCACCACGCCTGCCTGCATGCTGCCATGCTCCCACCTTGATGATGCTGGACTATACCTCTGAAATTGGAACCCCAATTAATTGTTATCCTTTATAAGAGTGGCCTTGGAATAGAAACACTAACTAGGACAACTTTTCTAAGAGACCCAAAAAGGGGCTTCATAGCCTTGGCAGTCATTCAGTCTCATACATGCCATAACATGTAGGCCAACACAGCCATGGGCAGATCCACTCAGATTTGAAAGGGAAGGAGACGGGTTCCAATTCTTTCTTTTTTCTGTTTGGTTTCTTAAGAGACAGGATCTTGTTATATTGCCTCTGCTGGCCTTGAACTCCTAGGCTCAAATAGCCTTTCTGCCTCAGACCTGGGAGTAGCAATGCCAACAGGCACTGGGTTAGATCTTCATTCTTTTGTTTACTTATTTGTTTGTTTGATTGATTGGTTTTTAAGAGGGTCTTATGTACCTCCAGACTGGCCTTACCATATAGCAGAGGATGATCTTGAACACTAAGAATGGTTCTTCTGCTTCCACCTCCCAAGTGCTGGGATTACAGGTAAGCCACCATGCCTGACAATAAACCCCGACTTTGATGGGAAGCACAAGAAAGAATTTGAAAGCTACATTTTATGATGGTGCAAGGTATTGTGTTCCCCACACCAGCGTGAAATAGGTGGTTCTAAGATTTTAGATGCCCTGAGATCCCTTGGGCTCACAGTGATTCTAGCTGCCATATTGATTTGGTAAAGGAAAGAGATCTCATCATGGAAATCAACCAATATGCTGCAGGGGAAAGATACTTTGTCAGATTACCATTCATAAATGTATGACTGGCAACAGCCAGGACAAGGGGGACACCGGATTGCTAAGAGAACTCTTGGGATTGACTTTCCTCACACTTGAACTTCATCTCACCTGGCCTTTGAAGAAGCCAGAGGGGATCCAGGCAGCAAATACTTGTGGGTCCTTTTTCATTAAAGACAATAGAAGGGTGAAAGTGTCTCCTTCACTTTTCCTGGATCAGGGCCAACAGCTTGTGTCAGGGGAGGTATGTCCCCAAGAGCTGTATCAGGCTAGGCCCAGAGCCTTGGGACTCTGTTACAGAATTCACAATCCACCTCCAAACTTCATGGCTGCAAACACGAGTGCTAGTTCCTTCCAATCCCACCAGTTGACTGGGCAGTTCTATTCCACACAGTATTGGCTGGGCCTACTCCCAAGGCACAACCACCAGTGTGACTTCTCTCAAGTGTCTGGTACCCTCAGCACCTGGACTCAGGTACTCAAGGGCTTGGTGAGCTTCCCATTGTATCTTCTGGCCCCAGGGTTTTTCTCCCTCCACCCTACTTCACCTGCCAGAACAATAGCAAGATCTCTTTAAACAATAGTCCCAAGAGAACAGAAGCCCAAGCTGCCCAGTCTCCAAGGCCGAGGCCTGGACTTGGCATGGAGTCACAACCATTACTTTCTGTTCATCAGAGAAAGAGGCTGGTTCAAATTCAAAAGAATGGGAAGTAAATTTGTACTGAAGTTTAAATAACAACACTCAGAAGTCACGTTAGTAGATATCAATTAGCACAGAGATCCACAATGGGTGCCCTACATAGGACATTTCTATCACATCCTTTCCCTCAAGGCTCAGAGTAACAGAGACAGTGGGAGAGGAGGCAGAGGCAGAGGCAGAGGCAGAGGCAGAGGCAGAGGCAGAGGCAGAGGCAGAGGCAGAGGCAGAGGCAGAGGCAGAGGCAGAGGCAGAGGCAGAGGCAGAGGCAGAGGCAGAGGCAGAGGCAGAGGCAGAGGCAGGGGATGACTTCAAGGAAACAATGAGTTTGTTTTGTTCTTGTTTTGTTATTATAAACTCCAGCGGTTGTGACAGCACACATGAGCCTTGCACAAGCTCAAGATGGACAAAATCCCAGCATGGAGGAGAGGAGGTGGGCATCCCTAGCTGAGGAGCTATTGGCATTTTATAGCTGCTAGGAGACGGATAGTCAGATTTGTTTAATGGCATAACCTTGGAGTGCAGATTACACTCCAGGGCAGGCCCCAGCCCCGGGAGCAGCAACCCAATGCTAACTGGACCAGTGGCTTTAAAGAGGAAGAGAGCAGAAGAGAATATGGAGTTGGACAGGTAGGGAGGTAGGGATGGATCTGGGAGAACTTTGGAGAAGGCAAAGGATGTGATCAAAATACATAGGAAATTTTCAAAGAATTAATAAAAACATTATCGGGGGCTAGGGAGACGGCTCAGTAGTTAGGAGCACGTTTTGTTCTTGCAGAGGACCTGGATTAAGTTTCTAGCACCCGAGTGACAGCTCACAACCATCTGTTAATGCTAGCTCCAGAGGATCCAATACCTCTTCTGACCTTCCCAGACACGAGATGACAGAGATACACTCAGGCACACACATAGCATTAAATTAAAATTAAAAAAACAAAATAAAAAACATGATAAAAACAAAACAAAACAAAACCAGACAACAACAAAAGCAAAACAAAACACACACACACACAAAACCCGAGCGGGCAGAGTGTGCTGTCTCATGCATTTGATCCCAGTGCTCAACTCAGGAGACAGAGGCAAAAGTGAATCTCTGTGAGTTTGAGGTCAGATTGGTCTATGTGGTGAGTTTCAGTTTAGCCAAGGCTGCATAGTGAGTCCCTGATTAAAAAGAGAGAGAGAGAGAGAGAGAGAGAGAGAGAGAGAGAGAGAGAGAGAGAGAGAGAGAGAGATAAAAGACTCGGAAACCCAATATCCTTAGCAGACAGCACCTACAGCTAACCAACCACCACCATAACAATAGAAGCTGTCATGTATGGGCCACACACCTCTTACTATTGTAAAAGCTTTACACAGTAAACTCATTTGCTCATCACAAGGACCGTGTGAGGCAAGTGCTATTATTTTTTTCCCCCATTTTCAACATAAGGAAACTGAGACAGAGAGGTTAAGTGATATGTCCGGGGTCAAACAGCAAATAAAATGGCAGAGCTGATATGAAAATCCAGCAGATGATTCCAGAGTCTGCATTCTCATTGACTGTACTGTCCGGTGTCCTATTGCTTGAGGCTGTGTCAGGCACTCCTCTGGACCTCTTTGGGATACTATGATGCATATGGTCATCTATGGCACTTTTCCCACTATACCACCTGTTCTTCTAATAGAGTAATAGAACGGATTTTAAATAAGACATATGGTCATCTAGAAGAGAGACTATACTTCCCAGCCTCTTTTGCAGATAGCTGCAGCCATGTGATTAAAGTTAGGCTTTGGGGGCGGGTGAAATGTCTCACTCCTTGCTGAGTAAGCCTCATGACCTGAGTTTAATCCCATGTAACGGTGGATGGAGAAAAAAATCATTCCACAAAGTTGTCCTCTGACCTCCACATGCATGGTGGCACTCACACATGCAAAATCACACAATACAACAACAGCAGCAGCAATGTCAGGGTTGGGGAAACAAATGAAAGTGGCTACTTCCAAGAACTCTCTGCAAAAAAAAAAAAAAAAAAATCTAGATTTGGCTAATTTTAAAATCTTTCTTCTTGAGCTGAGGATGTGATGATGAGCACTGGGCACTGTTGTGACACACGAGGAAACAGTCTTTATTTTCATCAAGCTTGAGATGTAGAAGCAAGTATTGGAAAGAGCCTGGGCTAACATCTACTCTCTCTCTCTCTCTCTCTCTCTCTCTCTCTCTCTCTCTCTCTCTCTCTCGTGTGTGTGTGTGTGTCTTGGGGGTATTATCTTGGGGGTATTATATGCACTTGTGCTCCCTTGTGCAGTGGACACAGGAGAATGTCCTGTGTTCTACTATGTCACTTTCCATCTTATTCCCTTGAGACAGAGTCTCTCACTTAAACCTGGAGCCATGCTGGTGACCAGTAAGCCACAGCAATTCTCTTGTCTCTGGCTCCCACAACATTGGGTTCACAGCTAGTCTACATGTAGTTTTCAATGTAGGTGCTGGGATTTGAACTCACATCTTCATGGTTGCACAGCAAGTTCTCTTACCTGCTGAGCCATCTCTCCAGCCTCTCCTTGCCTTAAAAAAAAGAAAAACAAACCTTAATGTATCATGAGTGTTCGTACTTGCAAACATGAGTCGGTGAGATGTGGGTGCCATAGCATGTGAACAGAGGTTAGAGAACAACTCTAGGGATGCAGTCCTCCTCTTCCACCTTTACACAGGACTTGAAGAATCAAGCATAGGTCGTCAGGGTTGCATAGCAAGTGCCTTTATCTTCTGAGCTATCTTGCCAACTCCTCAAACCTTTACACACCAGAGACTTGTACATTTGAGCTGCTATGGGTTTGAGTCTCTGCTGATCTGGCAAACCTAATCAATAAAGTCTCTGTCCCTAAGGAACTTACAACCTACTGCAAGAGACAAAAATGTTCATAATTATGATCAAAAACAGAATGGCCAAATAGCCTAATGACAGTGACAACACTCTACAAGCCAAACCAGGAACCTGTAGCCTAAATACAGGATTAGGGGATCTTCCATTTTCATTTTTGTTGTGATGAAACACTCACACAAAAAGCAATTTAGGAAAGAAGGGAGTTTATCTCAGCTAGGTTTTTAGGTTACAGTCCATCACCATGGGGAAATCAAGGTAGAGACTTCAGCTAGTCATGTACCATGCACAGTCAAAACCAGGGAGAAATGAACGCATGTGTCTTAGTTTGAGTTTAAATGCTGTGAAGAGACACCATGACCATGGAAACTTTTATAAGGAAATATTTCATTGGGGTTGGCTTACAGTTCAGAGCTTCAGTCCATTATTGTCATGGCGAGAAGCATAGCAGCATGCAAATACATGTGATGCTGAAGAAGAAGCTGAGAGGTCTACACTGGGGCTGACTTGACCTTCTGAAACCTCAAAGTCCACCTCCAGTGATAAACTTCCTTCAATAATGACAAACCTACTCCAACAAGGCCACACCTCCTAATAGTGCCATTCCCTGTGAGCCTATGGGGACCATTTTTTTTTTTTATTAAAACCACCACAGCATGCATGATTACTTTCTTGCTTGCTAGCTTGTGTTTAACTCTATTTCTCCTCTCTTAAACAGTTCAGAATCCCCTGCCTAAGGAATTGTGCCACTCATAGTGGGCTGGCTCTTCATACATCAGTTAACTTAAGACAATGTCCCACAGACATACCCAGAGGCCAATTTGATCTAGCCAATCTCTCACTGAGACTCTTCCCAGGTGATTCTAGTGTCCTAGTTTGCTCCAGTGTTACTAGGATAAAACACTGACCAAAAGAAACTTGGGAGAGGAAAGGGTTTATGTAGTTTACAAGTTGTAGTCCATCCTCCTGGGAAGCCAATGCAGGAATCTGAGGAGGAACTTGAAGCAGAGGCTACAAAGTAATGCTGCTCACCAGTTTGTTTCCACAGTTGCATTCAACTACCTTTCTTATACAACCCACGACCACTTACCTGAGGTGACATTGACAGGGTCTGGGCCCTCCTCCGTCAATTAGCAACTAAGAAAATGATCCCTAGACATGCTCAAGGCCAATGTGATTGGAGGCAATTCCTCAGTTGAGGGTCTCTCTTCCTTATTGTCACTAGTTGGTGTCAAGTTGACAAAAAACTAAGCAGCACAGTTAGACTACATCAAGTTAACAGAGGAAACGAAGAGGGTCACTTCCAATTTTGAGAAGTAATCTGAGAGAAGTAGTTTTGATGTTGAGTTTCTGGCATTTCTAGCACACTTATATGGTTTATAGAGGCAGTATGACCTGTTTCAACTTAGGGTTGGCCCAGAAAACAGATGCTAAATGACAGATGTATAACAATACATACATATATACATACATACATACTTGTGGCTATATGGCAACATATGACTAAATGTATACATTATATATAAAATACATAACTATATAATATATTTAACTATATATGCAATATAAAACATATATAATATACATAACAGTATACCTTTAATGTAACAATTCCAGAGCTAAGAGAGAAGTACTAGGAGAAGCCCAGGCAAGGAGCAAGGGTTATTGGTGAGGAAATGCTAATTAGTGGTAGGAGTTTTAATTAGGCTTTAAATTTGGTGGTGGCATTCCTACAGAGGGAAAAGCAAAACTGTGCTGAGGGGACACATGCCAAGCTTGAAGAGAGACCCATGGGGCTGGGTCTAAGACCAAGTCAGAGAGTTTTCAAGTCAGTAGGGAGAGACAAGATGGACTCCTGGGCTCTGGCTGGCCAGCCTCAGGCAACTGTGTGGGCCTGGAAAGTTTGGAAGGTATACCTGGGTCTTGATCACCACTGATATCATTGGTCTCATGTGGCCTTTGTCATTTAGGGTTAATTTGTGTATATATGCATACATTATATAGAGGTCAGAGGTCTCTCTCTCTCTCTCTCTCTCTCTCTCTCTCTCTCTCTCTGTGTGTGTGTGTGTGTGTGTGTGTGTGTGTGTGTGTGTGGTATGCATGGATGCTCATGCCTATACGCACATGGAAGCCAGAGTATGATGTCTATCTTATTCTCTTGAGACAGGACCACCCACTGAACTTGAAGCTACGTTGGGAGTCAAAAAGTCCCAGCTATCCTTCTGTCTCCACTTCCCCAGAGTGCTGTGGATTTGGGCAGTTAGGGACACACCTGTGTTTTTACATGGCTTCTAGGTATTTGAAGTCAAGTCCTTACGCTTGTACCCAAAACACTCCTACCTAGTGACTGTGAGAGTATGTGTATTATGTGCATGTGCTTGTGCATGTGCCTACAAAGGCCAAAAGAATGTATTGAATTCCTTAGAGAAGGTGTTTGGGAGCAATGTGAAGTGGGTACTGGATCCCAGGTCTAATCTTCATCAAGGAACAGCAAGTGCTCTGATCTACTGAGCCATCTCTCCAGTCTCAGGGCACCTATAATCCAAGGTGAAGACAGGACGATCACCTGAAAGCTCACAGGCCACAGTGCAATGGTGAACAGCAATAAGAGAGACCCTGTGTTCACAATTTGAAATAACCATTACTTTTGTTTAGTTCTAAAATATTTTCACCACCGCCAAAGGAAACCCATGTGTAAAGTATCTTGTACCTGATGTAATTGTCATCCTAAGGCTTACTGCCTCCATCTGCTAACCTAGGCCTAGTCCTGGAAGCTTCCAGCCTCTGTACAATCTAATCTAGGCCTAGAATGTTTTCGGCCTTTGAAACTCACTGCTGAATGATCTCACCTTTTCTAGTTCCTTCTGAGCACTAGCTGGCTGGTTCAACTCAGCTGTTCTGACTCACACTCCTCTCCAAGCTGATGGATTGAATCTGTTTTGGATTATCAGCAGGTAGGTTACTACTTCATTCTTCATAATCTGTTATGAATGTGCCACACTTTTGCTTATGATCTTATCTGTGCATGGTTAGTTTGCTTCTGGACTTTGTCTACAGTCAATGGTGCTGCCATAGGGTATGAATAATTTGCTTGAATTTCTGTTTTCTTTCTTTTTCCTTTTTTTTTTTTTAAGGGGTGGGGATGTTATACCCAGGAGAAGAATTGTTTGGATTGTATACTAATTCTATGTCCAAGACTTTTTGTTTGTTTGTTTTACTGTGTAGTCTTAGCTGATCTTGAATTCTCTAGTAGACCAGGCTGGCCTCAAACTCACAGGGATCCTAATGTCTTTGTTTTCCAAATACTGGAATTAAAGACATGGGCCATCATGCTCAGTTACATTCAACTTTTTTAAGGAACTGCTAAAATGTTTTCCACAGTGCCACACATTTTACAGCCCCTTTGGTGACATACGTGGATTCTAACTTCTCCACGGTCCCCATGACACTTTTTATTTTCCCTTAAAAGATTAGAAACATCTCAGTAGGTATGTACTGTTTGCTTGTTGTAGTTTTGATTTGAATTTCTCCAATGACTAACTGGGTTGCACATCTTTTTGTGTAAAGTTATGTCTATCCAAGTTGTGTGCTAGTTTGCTCTCTGGCTGCCAGTGATAAATACCATGACCAAAAGCAACTTGGGGAGGAAAGGATTTATTTGCTTTACACTCCCAGGCCACAAATAGTCATGGGGAGAAAAGGGGGAGGACCGAGCTTAAGCAGAACTGTGGCATAAACAGCAGAGGCGCCCTGCTGACCGGTTTTCTCCCTCTGGTTGGAAAGGCAGTTGTGAGCTGCCCAAAGTGGGTGCTGGGAACTAACCCAGGTCCTTTGCAAAAGCAGCAAGTGCTCTTAACCATTGAGCTATCTCTCCAGCCTTGAGTACAGGGTTTTGAATGCACTAGGTTTTGGAAGACTGTATTTTGCAGCTATGGTCATTTTTCCTCCTTAGAAGCTATAGAACATGTACTGAGGAAGCAAAGTAATACACAAAGCAGGCCCAGCCTTCATTGACTACAGCCTAGTATGTATATCTGCTTGCATGGCCGTAACAAAATAGCACAGATGCTATACGAGGGAGGGTAAACAGCAGAGATGTGTTTCCCCATTGTTCTGGAGGTTGAAAGTCACCCGAGAAAGGTTGTTTCCTTTTGAGGTACTGATTGTGGCTTGCAGGTAGCTGCCTTCTTTCTGTGTCCGCACATGGTCTTCCATCTGTGTGCGTGTCCTAACCTTTTTTTTCCTCTAGGGACACAGTTACCCTGTTAGAGGACCTACCTGAATGACCTCGTTTTTCACTTACTGCTTCTTTAAAGACCCTGACTGTGAATTCTAGAGGACAGAAGTAAGTGGTGGTGGTGGTGAAGATGGGGAGATGTTAATTAACCTCAATTACTGTGCTAATAAACCTGAGAGAATCAACCTGGAAGAAAGGTTTCTTTTGGCTCACAGTTGCAAAGGTTTAAGTCCACGCTCCATCGGTCCTGTTGGTTTAGGGTCTGTGGTGAGGCCACGCATGATGCTAGGAGTATGTAGTAGGGGAAGCTGCTCTCCTCATGACAGTTAGAAAGCAGAGAAGGGGATGGATGGGAATTTGTTCCCAGCACTCCCTTCCAAGTAATGTCCCCAATAATATGTCTTTTACTAGGGTCCACCCCCTAAAGGTTCCACTGACTCCAATAGAGCCACAAGCTTCTGACCAAGCCTTTAACACGTGAGTCAATTAGGCAGGAGCTACACTTGAAGTGAGACTGATGAAAAGACCCCAGCGAGAAGACATAAAACAACTGGGCATGGTGACATACACCTTTGACTCTAGCACTCCAGGAGGAGGAGGAGGAATCAGGCAGATCTCTGTGAGTTCAAGGCCAGCCAGGGCTAAAGAGTAAGACCCCAGCACAAAAAAATCAAACCCAAACCAAAACAAGTGGGTAGGATAGCTTGAGGTGAGGAAAACAGCATACAAATGTAAGGGCTGTGTGTGGTCAACTCTCAATGGGCCAGCAGCCCAGGGCAGCAAAACACTTCTAAGAGACTGTGGCTGATAGAAGGCCATGCTATCAAGGTCAGATTAAAACAACTTCTCTAGGGGTTATACATCTTGCATCTTATGTGTCCACTCAGACTGAACTCTAGGTAAAATGGGCTACAGAGAAAATGCACCCCTTTTCTAGAAGTGCCCACCCTGGGGGAGGCATGAGGGACATGACAACAGGGAGAAGACTGTGGGGCTGTATAGAGAGAATCCCTTATAAGCACCACCTGTCAATAAAAAATCCAATAGCCAATGAGCTGAGGCAGGAAATAGGAGGTGGGACACTGGCAGGAAAAGAGAGATTCTGGGAAATAGAGAGAGAGAGAGAGAAGGAGAGAGAGACAAAGACAGAGAGAGAGACAGAGACACACAGAGAGACAGACAGAGAGAGCTTCAAGAAGACAGACTGAGGAGAGAGCCAAGGGAGATGGACCAGGGGAAACATGTGAATCAGAAGGTAGATGAACTCAGGGGAGAGTGAGAAGACTCAAAGGAACTAGTGGGCTGGGCCTGAAGGAGAGTTAACTAACCAAGTGGTAGACACAGAATAGTATAAATGGGTTAAATAAGTTACAAGCTAGTCAGAGAATGAGCCAAAGCTTATGGCCAAGGCATTTAGTAGCGGACGTCTCAGAGTTGTCATTCCAGGAGCAGGACTGGAAAGGAAAACTTGGAGTTAATAATTTTTAATGACTGGGGCTGTTTGTTGATGGTGGGCTCAGCCAGCTCCTTTCTAGTACATTTTTTGCTTCCTCTATTGCTCTAATTAATCTCTTGACAGCTTCGTCTATGACTGTGTGCCATCTGAATTTCTCTTTTTCAGGAACACACTGAGTGCTGCTGGAGTTGAGTTCAGAGGAAACTAGAGATCGCCCCTCAAGAGGCCTTTGAGTGCCCTTTAAGACTGAAACTATAACAGAGGAGCTTTGGATCTGGTAGTTCTAAAGTGGTACCCCAAAATGGCAACATTGATGACATTATCCTAAACAAGAAGGACTTTGACCAGTATGGTGGTTTAAATAGGTATGACCCCATAGACTCATGTGTTTGAACACTTGGCCCACAGGGAGTGGCACTATTAGGAGATGTGGCCTTGTTGGAGGGAGTGTGTCACGGTGGGCTGTAGGGGTGGACTTTGAGGTCTCCTAGTGATCAAGCTCTGCTCAGTGTGGAATCAGTCTCCTTCTGGCTGCCTTCGGATCAAGATATGGATCAAGATGTAGAACTCTCAGTTCCTTCTCCAGCACCATGTCTGCCTGGATGCTGCCATGCTTCCCACCATGATAATAATGGACTGAACCTCTGAAACTGTAAGCCAGCCCTAATTAAATGTTGTTCTTTATAAGAATTGTCTTGGTCATGGTGTCTCTTCATGGCAATGGAAACCCTAACTAAGACAGCCAGGTAAACAGAAGGATTGTTATTTGGTAAACAGAAACCTAAATTCCACATCCTCAGGAACGCCATAAGGCAGGTTTATCAAGACCTCTCTTAATGGAATCAAAGGTTAGCTACCTTGGGCAAGGGCATCTTGTTCTTGGCCAATCCTAACAGCCTGTATCAGCTCAAAAACCTCACCCTGCTGACTGTCATATAAAGTCTGCTTGCTTTTCCATTTTCCCATTTTCCTTTTCTCTCTGGCTCCCCTCCCCCACCACCCGTCCAGACTCGGCAGTTCAATTCCCTAATAAACCTACCTATGGGACAGTCTAGTTCAGTGGTGACACTGTGCCCTCGCTTACAGCAGCTTTATCTGGGGCAAGTGTGAGAGATCCAGAAAGGCAGCCTGCTTTTCCAGTCAGCCTGTTAAGGAACACAAATCTAGGGCCCAGAACAGAAGCATCTCCGTGCAGGGCAAGCTTCCTAATGTTCCCTTGGCTCTAGGCTAGATCTCAGAGATGCAACTTTAAGGTAGGACAAAGGTTGCTATGAAGTGAAAGTGGGACAAATATTGAATAATCTAGGATCCTTGTAGTTCCCCTTCCCCATGGATTTATAAAAGCAGCCTGTGTCAGAGGTTCTCCGTAGGTCCTGTGTAAGATTTCCTTTTATGGACAAGAAGGGCTTGTCCAAGGAGGGCTGGGGGCCTTCTCAGGCCACAGGGACTGAGGGAAAGTCCTGTCTCCCATGGAAACAGAAGCCAGTTTGTGTCCTCAAGCAGTTGGTGGCATCTGTGGCACCCAAGGGGAAGGTGATCACTCTTTATTGCTGTCTTTCTCTGCCAATTTGATGAGTCAGCACATTCCCAGCCTCTCCCAGCCTCGGTGAGGTGATCGATAATGTATTCTGCAGGCCTGCTGATGGTGACTTATGGAGAATTGGGGCGCATCCTCCATGTCCCTGCATGTGCACACTTCCCACCTCTCATACACATCACTAGATATAAACATCTGTAAATATTTCTCAGGCACTTGGCTTGCCACTACTTTTGACTGGAGAAATTCAGAATATGTCCAGTCAGTATTGGCTTTTGGGGATCCCTCTAAGATTTTTTTTTTTTCAGATGAGGGTTAGAAAGGGAGAGGTGAGAAGGGCAAGGGTACAGTCCATGCAGCTACTTTGAGTCAAGAGCTTCTGGGGGAAACAAAAGAAGACAGTGCTTGCTTAGAGCAAGCCAGGGACTGGGCCTTTGAAGCCTGCACTGGAGAGCCTGCATCTTGAGGCAGCAGCTGCAGGTGACAAGGAGGAAACATGGGTATGCTTTTGACAAGGGGGTGAGATGGACCTCCGCTTCCAAATCTGGGTGTTTTCTTCCTTCCTCCCCCTTCCCTCCCCTCCCCTCCCCTTCCCTTCCTGTCTCATTCCCTTCTTTTGAGACAGGGTCTTACTATGTAGCCAGGCTGAGCCCCTTGAGTGCTGGATCACAGGTGTGCACAACCACGCCTGGCTGAAATCACACAATACAGCAGCTGTGTGTCAGACAAGGGCGTTCTTGTTTTCGTGCATGTGTGGGCCTCTTGTTGGACCACAGACCTGTGTCCCCCAGCTCAAGCGATCTTATGGATGTTTTGGTGGATAGACTTACAAAATCATTTTAATGCGGAGCTCTGTCCGTCCTGGGGTTTGGGTGTGTTTTGTATCTACAAAGAGGATAAAGGAAGCCATTTTGGGTCCTTAGAGGAAAAGTCCCAATCCAACCTTATGGAAGAACTCTGTCCTAGTTTGCATTCTGTGATTAAATACTATGACCAGAAGCAACTTGGGGAGAAGAGGGTTCTTTTGGCTTACAGGTCATGGTCTATCATTTAGAGAAGCCAAGGTAGGAACTCATGGGAGGAACCTGAACACAAGAACTGAATGAAGCAAAGACCCTGGAATGATGCTGCTTACTGGCTTTCTCTATATGGCTTGCTCAGTTTGCTTTCTTATACAACTCAGGACCACCAGCCTTGGGGGGTGATACTGCTTATGGCGAAGCCTGTCCACATCAATCATTAATCAAGAAATTGCCCCACAGACTTGTGTACAGTCCCAATCTGATGGAGACATTTTCTCAACTGAGTTTCTCTTGTCAGCTTGCTTTTTTCTACCACATAGAACCACCTGCCCAAGGGTAGTACCTATTCACAGTAGGCTGGGTTTCCTCACATCAATCATTTCAAGAAAATAGCCCACAGACTTGCCCACAGGCCAATTTGATAGATGCAATTCCTCGTTTGAGATCCCCTCTTCCAAAGCCATTTTAGTTTCTGTCAGGTTGACAAAACCTAACCACCTAACCATACAGAGTCAAAAATGGGCAGTTGCGGGGAGGAGTGGCTACTCCATAAATCTGTAGTTCCTAAAAGATCATTTATGTAAAGCAAACTGGCCTTGAACGAACAGAGATCCACCCACGTCTGCCTCCCAAGTTCTGGGATTAAAGGTATGTCTGCCATGCCCCAGCAGTGGCCTCAGCTCTAACAGCATTTTGATATTAGTTGTGGTAAAGGTCACCTTCTCAGGCCTTTTCTAAATAGCCCCTTTGAAGTGTAAGCGTCCTACACTGACATCATTTACCATCCTTATCAATGTCATTGTCAACACCATCAACATCACCTCCGCGCACCACCTCACACACCCTGTTTATTACAGGCTGTGGTGTTAATCTTCATTAGCAATTTGACTGGATTTGGAATCACCATAGCAACACATCTATTGGTGTGTCTGCCTGGGCAGTTCCAGAAAGATTTAACTGAGGAGAGAAAGCCCAGCCAACCCTGAACGGAGGTGGCACCATCCCAAGGGCTGGGGTTCTGATTGGAATAAAAGAGAAAAACAAGTTGGGGGTCCAGCATTCGACTCTCTCCTGCCTGACTTCCTCCAATGATGGACTACAATGTGGATGTGTAAACCAAATAAATCCTTTCCTCTCCATTTTTTTTTTCATTTGCTTATGGGTGTCATCAAAATAATAGTAACCCTAACAAGGACCCTAACAAGGGTTGTTAATTTGACCCACACAGGAAGAGGACAGCCTAACTGAGGAATTGCTTTCACCAGATTGGCCCATGTATACAGCACAACCAGGGGCCTCTTGTTCCCATTATCAGTCTTTCCTACCATGAGAGACTGTAATCCTCTCAAACTCTGAGTCAAAATAAACCATCTCTCCCTTAAAGTGCTTGCTATGTAATGAGAAAAAAGTAACTTCCTAGTTTGGTTTCTGTCATGATGATAGCCACCATGACCAAAACAACTTGTGGAAGAAGAAAGAGTTTATTTTGGCTTATAGGTTACAGTCTATCATTGAGGAAAGCCAAGGCAGCCACTCGAGGCAGAAGCTCACAACAGAGTAACAGTGCTTTACTGGTTTGAGTCCGGGCTCACATTCAACTACCTTTTTTCAACAACCCAGGCCCATCCGCTTAGGGATAGTATCACCTACAGTACGCTGTGCCAGCCTCTATCAATTAGCAAGTAAGAAAATTCCCCTGCAGGCATGCTACAAGCCAATCTGGTGAAAGCAATTCCTCAGTTAGGCTGTCCTCTTCCTGTGTGGGTCAAATTAACAACCCTTGTTAGGGTCCTTGTTAGGGTTACTATTATTTTGATGACACCCATAAGCAAATGAAAAAAAAAAATGGAGAGGAAAGGATTTATTTGGTTTACACATCCACATTGTAGTCCATCATTGGAGGAAGTCAGGGCAGGAACTCACACAGGGCAGGAACCTGGAGGCAGAGGCCATGGAGGGTGCTGCTTACTGGCTTGCTCCTCATGGCTTACTCAGCCTGCTTTCTTATTGAACCCAGGACCACAAGCCCAGAGGTGGCACCATCTACAGTGGGTTGGTCCTACCAATATCAATCACTAATTTAAAAAATGCCCTACAGGCCTGCCCACAGCTTTATTTTATGGAGGCATTTTCCTCGGTTGAGGCTCTCTCCCTCTCTGATGATTCTAGCTTCTGTCAAATTGACATAAAACTAGCCTGTACAACAAGGGTTAGTCATCACAGTAACTGACACAGAAAACTGGGACTATGGTGTAGGAGCAACTGCTGTCATAAAGCTGACCTCGTGGTTCATAGGCTTCTGTAAGCATTTTGTGGGGAGGAACGTGGAACTGGGGGGCTAAGAAGCCTCAGAACGTTGTATGAAATGCTCCACATGTCATTCTCATGGGAACTTTGAATACTAGAATGTAATGAGAAATGTGGGCAGTAAAGCTTAGCTTGTAAGGACTCAGAGACAAACACCAACACTATCAGGGCCTAGCAAAGGTTCTGGCTATATGTTGTCCATGAGTACCTGGATGAGGCCGAATTCAAAGTGATGGTTAATGTCCTTTTTAGAAGAGATTTCAAACATAGCATTCAGACTGTGGCATGATTATTGCTCACTGCTGTTACTCAATCAAGCCTACAAGGAAAGTGAGAAGCAAACTATGAAATGTACTAAGAAAGAGGCATGGTAGAATTATAATTTTCAGACTGGAAGGATGTTACAGGATATTTGATCAGACTACAAACCTTTTGGGGTTGTGTTATTTACTGGAAAAGCCTGGTTTTAGTTGTGGTGTAGCTCAGCTTTAGCTCACACCTTTAATCCAAGAGCTTTCTGCTTGAATATTTATTATACACAGGATTAAATAAGATCCACCTACAGTTACTGAAGTCTCTCCTAGAAGCTTGGAGACTACTGAAAGCCCATGAGAACTATTTTACCAACTTAAGGGGACAGATCCACTTGATTATCCTGATTTACCAATTGTGGGAAGCAATGGATTTGGTGACTCTGTATAGAAAAACTTTTGACAATTTGTAAAAAGATAAGGAGAATGATTGTCCTGGTTGCTCTCTCCTACCATCTGTGGATAATTTGACAAAGTAAAATGAGATCCAAGTCAAATATCCAAAAAAAAGGTAAAAATATCCAAAGGAATGAGCTCCAATGAGATAATTAAGCAACTTGTTGCATCTCAGAATAGGGTGAAGGACAACAGTGAACTAACTCAGTGATAGAACTGAGCAGCTCCAGATGTGCACGGTCCAGAGTTTTCTAAGTGTGCCCTGGAAGAGAGTCTTCTCTCCGGCAGCCACAGAGCTCAAGTTGTGGCAAATCAAACTGAAGCCCTCATCATAAGACTGACTGAATTACAGCGAATATTCAGGTCCCAGCCTCAGAGGGTATCTGTGGTCAGAGAAAGGACATTAACTGTTAAAGAATGGGACCCTGTAACTTGGGTTGAGATGTGGGATTGAGACCCTATTGAGGTTGAGAACTTTGAACCCTCAGATTTTTCAAGAGTTTATCTCAACTTAGGAAGTACTCTATCCTTAACAAGAGATGCACTCATACCCTCTGAAATATTGCCTTTGACTGAGAAAATTAATCCTTCATTATCTGCTAATCCAGCAATGACTTCTCTTTAAAAGATGCTGTCTTAGTTAGGATTTTACTGCTACGAACAGACACCATGACCAAGGCAAGTTTTATAAAGGACAACATTTTTTGGGACTGGCTTACAGGTTCAGAGGTTCAGTCCATTATCATCAAGGCAGGAGCATGGCAGCAGCAGGCACGGTGCAGGAGGAGCTGAGAGTTCTACATCTTCATCTGAAGGCTGCTAGTGGAAGACTCACTTCCAGGCAGCTAGGATGAGGGTCTTATAGCCCACACCCACAGTGACACACCTACTCCAAGACCACATCTTCTAATAGTGCCACTCTCCAGGCAGAGCATATACAAACCATCACAGATGCCATCAATAGTTGCCTCTATGCTTATAACCAGACTGTGGTACTCTAAATAAAAATGGCTCCCATAGGCTCATATATTTGAACATTTTGTCATTAGGAGTGGCAGTACTTGAGGAGGATTAGAGCCTTATTGGATTAGGTAGCCTTTGTTGGAGGAAGTTGGGATTTCAAATGCTCAAGCCAGGCCCAGTACCTCTCCATCTTCTTGCTGCTTGCTGATCCAGAAGATGAACTCTCAAGCTGCTTCTCCAGGTCTGTGTCTGCCTGCATGCGGCCATGCTTCCCACCATATGATAATGGACTGAACCTCTGAACCTGTATGTATGCCCCCAATTGAATGCTTTCTCTTATAAGAGTTGCTCTGGTCATGATGTCTCTTCAATAAAACACTGACTAAGACACAGACTTAAGGCTAAGCAGGCTTCTATAGGATACATAGAAAGTGTAGTCCATGAGGAGATCCACTACACTACTAAAGAGATTAATGACTTGCTAATTCATTCAAGCAGAAGTCTGTGGAGTGGATTTTAAGGGTGTGGGATAATGGTGGAAAGAACATAAAACATGATCTGGCTGAGTGTACTGATATGGGCCCACTGATTATAGGTTTAATATGGATGCTCAAACAGTTTAAAAAAAAAAAAAAAGGTGTCAAAGTTTGTTTGAGTGTTGGCTGAAGCACTGTCAAAAGCTGGCCTCCTGAAAAGGAGTCCGAGATGCCTGATATCCCTTGGCTTAGTGTTGATGAAAGGATTTTAAGGCTCAAGGAAATTGCGATGCGGGAGTGGGTACACTGTGTACAACCTAGTCCTCCACAATGAGAAGGCCCAGAAGACATGCCCTTCACTAATCCTATAAGGTGCGAAATTGTTGGTGAGAGGGCCACCAGCACATGTGAAGAGCTTCACTGTCATCCTTTTCCTTGTGAGTTGGAGAGGCTGCTTAGGGTTGGAGACATTTTTCTTAGGGTAGGGGACACTGCTGCTCAGTTGGATGAATTAAATGCAATGGGTTAAATTGGGCCCCCAAATAGCAGAAGCCAGATGGCAACACTGAATTGCAAAAGGCAAGGTGATCTTGGTTGTCATAACGGGCAGCATAGACAAAGCAATGTCCATAATGTCCTGACCTGTAATGGACAACACAGGCAAAGTGATTTTTATTGTGGTATAACTTCTTTAGACCTTTGGTTCTAGTTAATCAATTATGGCATTTTGACACCAGACATGACAGAGATAAGAAGCCAACTGCATTTTTTGTTTAATCCATATAAGCAGAAAAATTCTCAAATAAATGAAAGTCTACATTTGATCGTGGAAAAGGGGGATTTTGGCCTATGACCAGACTTGAGCCAGTTTGCAGACCCAGAACCCCTTGATTGAAGGCCAGGTTCCCCTGAAGAAGGACCTTGATAAAATACCTAAAAGCTTTACTGTTTGTTAGCTTCCCCTTCCCCATCTCCCATCCTTCCCCGAGAGGGGTCATGGCCTTTTATAAGGGTAACTGTTCACTGGGACAAAGGAAATAATCAGACTTTCTGGGGTCTATTGGATACTGGTTCTGAATTGACACTTATTTGGGGAGACCCCAGGAAACACTGTGCCCAGCGTCTTGTAGCTTTTCTTTCCTATGTAAACCTGCCATTTCAGCCTTGTGCTCTTGTCTCATTCTTGGCCTCTTGTCTCTCGCTCTTCTCTTTCTCTCTAGCTCCCCCATCTCTTTTCCCTCTCATGGCCTGGTTCCAGATGCCTCTGGCTGTTCTTTCCCTCACCTCTACAATAAAATCCTTTTCCTCCAACCCTTGGAGAGGTCATGTCTTCATTTTCATTCAGGGGCTTATGGAGGTCAGGTGATTAATGGAGTTTTGGCTGAAGTCTGACTCACAGTGGTTCCCTGAGCTCATCCTGTGGTTATTTCCCCCGTCTCAGAATGTATAATTGGGATAGACATACTTAGAAGTTGGCAGAATTCTCACATTGGTTCCCTTATCTGTAGAGTGAGAGATGTTATGGTTGGAAAGGCTAAATGGAAGCCTTTAGAGTTGCCTCTGCCAAGGAAAACTTCAAATCAAAAACAGTATCACATCCCCGGAGGAATTGCAGAAATTAGTGCCACCATCTAGGACTTGAAAGATACAGGGGTGGCGGTTTCCACCACATCTCCCTTTAACTCCCCTATCTGGCCAGTGCAGAAGACACATGGATCATGGAGAATGACAGCTGACTATCAAAGCTCAATCAGGTAGTGCCTCCAATTGCAGCTGCTGTACCAGATATGATGTCCTTACGGGAACAGATTAACATGTCTCCTGGTACATGGTATGCAACTATTGATCTAGCAAATGCCTTTTTCTCAGTACTTGTCCATAAGGACAACCAGAAGCAAAATGCTTTCAGTTGGCAAGACCAGCAGTATACCTTTACAGTTTTATGTCAAGGACAAATTAACTGTCCAACTCCTTGTCATAACTTAGAAGGGATCTTGGTCCTCCGTCTCTTCCACAAGCTATTCACATTGGTGCACTATATTGATGATATTATGCTGATTGGTCTGAGCAAGCAGGAAGTAGCAACCACTTTGGGCTCATTGTAACACATATGCACATGAATGGATGGGAAATAAATCTAACCAAAATTCAAGATCCTTCTGCTATACAGTGAAATTCTTAGGAGTCCAGTGGTGTGGGGCATGCAGAGCTATTCCTTGTAAGGTGACAGATAAGTTATTGCACCCAGCCCTTCCTACCACCAGAAAGGAAGCACATTTAATGAGCCTATTTGGATTCTAGAGACAGCACATTCCTCACTAGAAAGCTGGTAACTTTGTGTGGGCCTGGAACAGGAGAAGGTTCTTCAACAGGTGGAGGCTGCTGTGCAATGATTCAGCAGACCCCATGGTACTTGAGGTGTCAGTGGCAAATAGAGATGTTGTTTGGAGACTTTGGAAGACTCCTATAGGTGACTCACAGAGGAAACCTTTGGGATTTTGGAGCAAACTGTACAATCATCTGCAGACAACTATTTTTCCTTTGAGAAACAGTTCTATTTGGCCTTGGTGGAAACTGAACATTTGACAATGGGCCAACAAGTTACCATGCATGTTATCTGACCCACCAAATTATTAAGTAAGATGTACACAGCAACAATCCATTATCAAATGGAGAGAGTATATACATGATTGGGCTCGAGAATGTCCTGAAGGCACAAGCAAGTTACATGAAGGAGTTGCCCAAATGCCTATGGTTTCTACTCCTGTTACAATGCCATCTGCTGTACCTTTAGCCTCATGGAGTGTGCCCTATGATCAGTTGAGTGAGTAAGAGAAGACAAGCATCTGCTGTACTGAAGGGTCTGCACATTATGCAGGTACCACCCAAAAGTGGATAGCTGCAGCATTACAACCCCTTTCTGGGACAACCCTGAAAGACACTGGTGAAGGGAAATCTTCACAGTGGGCAGGCAGAACTTCTGGCAGTACACATGGTCATGCATTTTGTCTGGAAGGAAAAATGGCCAGATGTGTAATTGTTCATTGATTTGTTGGCTGTAACCAATTGATTGTATGGATGGATGGTCAGGGACTTGGACAGAGCATGATTGGAAAATTGGTGAGAGAGACATCTGGAGAAGAAGTATGTGGCTAAATCTCTCTAGATGGGCAAAGGATATGAAGATATTGTGTCCCATGTAAATGCTCATCAAATGGTGACTTCAGCTGAGGAGGAATTCAATAATCGAGTGGATAGGATGACTCGTTCTGTGGACAGTCAGCCTTTCCTCCCAGACATTCCAGTCATTGTGTCTGATGAGCCCATGAACAAAGTGACCATGGTGGCAGAGATGCGGTTATGCTTGGGCTCCACAATAGGGACTTCCATTCACCAAGGCTGACCTGGCTACAGCTGCTGCTGAGTACCAGATCTAGTAACAGCAGAGACCAACACTGAGCCCTAGATATGGCACCATTCTCTAGGGTCCTGGTGGCAGGACCTGGTGGCAGGTTGATTACACTGAACCACTTCCTCTGTGAAAAGGGACAACATTTTGTCTTTACTTATTCTGGTTAAGGATTTGCCTTTCCTGCATATAATGCTTCTGCCAACCCACTGTCCATGGACTTACAAAATGCCTTATGCACTGTCATGGTATTCCACACAGAATTGCTTCTGACCAAGGAATTCACTTCACAGCCAGAGAAGCACGACAGTGGACCCACAATCATGGAATCCATTGGTCTTCCATGTTCTCCATCATCCCAAAGCAGCTTGCCTGATCATGGAAAGATGTAGCATCCTTTTGTAGACACAGTTACAGCATCGATTAGGTGGCAGTAGCCTCAAGGGCTGGGGCAGGGTTCTCCAGAAGGTGATATATGCTTTGAATCAGCATCCAATCTATGGTATGTTTTCTCCCATGGCCAGGATCCATATGTCCAGGATCCATATGTCCAGGAACCAAGAGGTGGAAAAAGGAATAGTTCCATTCACTATCACCCTGACTGACCCACTAGAAAAGGTTTTGCTTCCTGTTCCTGCAACTTAAGTTCTGTTGGCCTAAAAGTGTTGGTTCCAGAGGAAGAAGCGCTCCAGCCAGGAAACAGCAAACATTCCATTGAACTGGAAGCGCAGATTTCCCCCTGTCAACTTTGGGCTTCTGATTGCCCTTAAACCAACAGGTTAAGAAAGGAATAGCAGTGTTGGGAAAGGTAATGTATCCAGGTTATCATGGGGAAATTAGACTGCTTGTCCACAATGGAGGTAAGAAAGATTATGTCTGAAGCGCTGGATCCTTTAGGGCATCTCTTGGTGCCGCCATATCCTGTGATTAAAGTCAATGGAAAATTACAACAGCCTAATTCAGGAAGGATGATGAAGGGCAAGAATGAAGGCACGGGTCTTCTTCCAGGAAAAGAGCCAAGACCTGCTGAGGTGCTTGCTGAGGAAGGAGGAAATATAGAATGGGTAGTAGAGGAAGGTAGTTAAAAATACCAGCTAAAGGCCATGTGACCAGTTTCAAAAATGAGGATTATAATTGACATGAATGTTTCTGTTATATTTTGTTAAGAATGTGTTTGTACAGGTATTTTTATTTTCTTTCTTTGATTTCTTTATCATGTAATGTAACATCAGTAAAGAGAATGTCTAATGGTTATCATATTTACATTTGAGACACTAAAGAATGTCCTTAAACGGACATTGCCACTTACTCTAAATTTATAATGCAGTGGCTATTATACAAGGGATAGTTGTATCATGTTAGGCCTAATTATGATCTGGTTATTGTTTTCATTTGTAAATTAACCATGACATAAGGAGATATGATCATGTGTCAAGTTAACAAGGGAGACTTGTGATGGCTATTTTTGGGTGTCAACTTGACTACATCTGGAATTATAACTAAACCCAAAGTGGCCGGGTAAATATGTGAAGGCTTTTTACCCCCTTTTAATTAAATCCTTTGAAGTAGGAAAACCCACTTTTAATCTGGATCTTTTGAGGTGGAAAGCTTCACCTTTAATCTGGACCACACCTTCTGTTGGCAGCCTATGTAAGAGATATGGAAAAAGGAAGCTTGCTTTTTGCCTGCTTGCTCTGGCTTTCGCTGGCAACTCCATTTCTTCACTGGCTCTAGAGCCTCCTTCTTCAGGATTCTGGCATATACTGAAGACCAGCTGAGACATCCAGCCTCAGGGACTGAACAACTACTCGTTTCTTCTAATAATCCCCTTTTCTCTCCCTATCATCTTGTTCGTTCTGTTTCTGTAGAAGACCTCAACTAATAAAGATCATGGTATCAAGAGTTATTCTTCAGAACAGGGTTTTAAAGGGAGATACTTGAATTGGTCCTGGGGTTTCTGGAATCAGCTCTTTAATTAGATTAGACTTAAAGATGCTGATAGCTTCATTTCCAGGGAGTAAAGAGATCCCTGATAATCCATGATGGGATCTGGCAGTAGAGTTTATCAAAATATCACTGTTGGAGGTATTGTGTCTGTACTACTATTTTGAATACTTTTTCCAACGAATAATATAATGAAACAAACTGGTTTCTCCTAATGTTGAACAGTGTGAGAAGGAAGCATGAGCTCACAAATCCAAATTCCCAGCTCAAGAGCTGCCTAAATGCTCCAAAAGCTTCTCTGTGTATTGGGAGGAGACCCTTATCTCTTATAGCCATAGGGCTGAGACTGCAGAAAATGCAATCAAGACTCTGCTCCTGGACTGGCCAAATTGCAGTATATGCTCAGTGCTCATCCCTGCAAAAGTGCTGAATGCTCAATATCTGCCCCCAACACCCACCCACCAAGTGTTTACTTTTAAAATAAGAACCAAGATGGGGAAGGAACAGGATCCTGAAAACCATAGTATGGCTATATAGGATGATGCCTGAAGCCTGAAGACATCCACTTCCCCAACCCAGATTCAGACAAATCCTCTCTGCCGGGCTTAGAGGCATCCTCGTCTCTCTACCTCCTTCTGAGAGGAGTAGTCCTACCCCCAAGAATTCTCATGTACTCCCATGATGTGGCCCTGGTACCTTGGGACGGAGACACTAGTGGCTTGGCCTAGGATCCAAGCTCCTCAGCCCATCCTCCCACACTGTCCTCTCAGTGTGGACATTACTACATAGGCATTAAGGACTCAGGAGGCAGGGATCTAGTGGTTTAGGCAAGATGACTTGGAATCACATCACCTGGGGCCAAATTCTAACTTTGCAAAGAAGATTCTTGAGTATCAGTTTCGCTTTCTGGGAAATGGTATTGGTATTAGTCAAGGTCCTCTAGAGAAGCAAGCAATAGACTGGTATAACTTTTTCGAGTACACCAGGGTCCTTCTTCAATGGATACATGTATAAAAGAGGACTCATGGACCCAAGTATCTGGGTTATGTTTTAATCCTGGAAGTCAACAGGACTATGGCACTTCAAATGGATAGTGAAGTCATTCCTAAGTGGCTAGCTCCACTACTGTGTGAGTGTTTTGTGGGTACTCTGAACTGCAGAGGATCATGGGTGGAGGCACCTAACCACTGGAATTCAGACCCTGTCCTTTGCTGGAAGACTCAGGCAAGTTCCTAAAGTCTTGAGTTCTGTTTCTGTAGAAAGGACCCCACCTCTTGGGATTTCTGGGATATTTAATTAGGTGACCCAGGCATAGGGTTAACATAAGGGACCACTGTGTGCGAAGTTTCCTTTCCCCTCCTTTCCCAGTTGGATGATGAACCATACTCCTCATTCTTTCCTTTGAGGAGCCAACACTCAGAAGGGTAGTAGCTTCTCCTCACAAATGCTTTGATTTGCCTTCTCCCTCCATGTTCTTCTTTGTTTCCTGGTTTCTTTTCCCAAGTCCTTTCTAGACTCAATCGGCAGTTGCTGAGAAAGGATCTGTCTGGACGCTGGTGCTCCGTCTTCTAAGGGCACATTTTCACTAGATTTCCTCGGGTGAAGCAAAGGCCTCTCTCTTAGTTTTTCTTTGGCCACTGTAATCAAACACTGACCAAAAACAACTGGAAGAGGAACCTTATTTCAACACTCTTCCACTTCAAGCTCACTAACCCATCACTGAGGGAAGTCAGCGCCGGAACTCAAGCATGGAGCAGAGGCGAGAGAACCATAGAGGAAGCCGTGGCTCCTTGGCTGATCTCTTTTGTATACAGCCCAGGCTCACCTATGAAGGTACCGCCCACTTCAAGCTTGTAATTCTCCCAGCAACTGGATATCAAGAACATGTACACAGGGCTATCTGAAAGAGACTATTCTTCAGTTGAGGTCCCCTCTTCCTAGGTGTGTCAATTTGACAACAAAGATTAGCCAACCTTTCATTTGATTGGCTATCACATGGCTGTTCCAGAAGTATAAAACACGTCAGCACATCCATTGGCACCTGCACTCACGTACACACACACACACACACACACACACACACACACACACAATTTAAATGATAAAAAGTAAAACCTAACAGCCAAATTTAAAATGGTCAAAAGACTTAGAGACTTCGTCAAGAAGGATACCAGGTGGCAAATCAACAGGAAAAGATGGTCAGCAACACGAGCCATTACGGGAAAGAAAATCAGAGCCAGGAGGATGTACCACATACCTGTCATAGTGGCTAAAGCAAAAATATCAGTGTGGGCCACTGAGCTGTCTCACCAGGTAAAGGCACTTGCTGCCAAACCTCATGACCTGAGTTGATCCCATGGAACCACATGCTAAAAGGAGAGAGCTAACTCCCCTATCCTCTTACTACCAAACAGGTGCCATAATCCATTGCACTTTCCAATGCACGAACAAAGAAACAAACAAATGCAAATTAAAAATCATAAAAAACACCAGAGTAGCTAGAAACAGTATATATGTATACACACCACACACACACACACACACACACATACACACACACACACACACACATTATAGGAAATTGTCAAAGGACAGAATTTGTTAAGTAAAAACAGCCACAGATCATATTAAATGTGAGGAGACTGTTAAAACAGCTGGAACTTTCATACATCGGGAGTAGAAATGTAAACACAGCACAGCCACTCTGAACATGCTGGAAGCTTCTTTATAAAGTGACTCGTCCCACTTTCACACTACCTAGCCAGGGCTTATTTACTCATGGGGAAACGAAAATGTGTGATCTACCAAAATCTGCCTGCAGATATGCATAGCAACTTTCCCATACTTGCCCCAAACTCTCCTTCCATGACTGAATGACCCAACAGCAATGCAGCTCAGCTGTAGCTCCTCATGCCTGGGATGGATCTCAACGGCATCATGGTCAGATGCCAGTTTTCAGAGTCTTACATGCTGCATGATCTCACTTACATTGGCATTCTGGAAAAAGTCATCACTAGCATGGTGAAGGGTGGATAGGAGTTACTAGATATCAAGGGGTGTAGTGCTTGAATACAAAGGAATTTTCGGGATCATGCAAGTAACTATTTCGTGCCCTGATTGGATAGTGAGTGCAAGAACCTTGCATATGTTCAAAGTCACAGAATTGGGTTAGGAGGATGATTCAGTAGATAAACAGGGTTCCTCTAACATTTTATATGTACTTATGGACCACTCCTCACACTCACACATTTACCATGGAAATGTATCATGCTCAGCACATTTTACAATCATGTGCATACACACCCAAACACACATACAAAACAGGTTGGGTGTGTCCACTAATAAACTAAACATCTAGTACAATTTGTTCATTGGGAGAAAGACATTATTTCACTTCTCTTTAAAAAGAATATTTAATAATAATCATTACTATTATTTTGCATGTGTATGTGAATACGGTGCACAAGTGCCTGTGTCTGTGGAGGTGAGGGGACAACTCTGTGGTATGGATTCTCCCCTTCTACCCTCATATGGATACAGAGCTGGAACTCAGCTTTATCGCAATGTTCATGACAAGTCCACAGAGCCATCTTGCCGGCCCTCATTCCCTTTTTGTTACTTTCATATGTGTGGATGTTTTGCCTACATGGATATCTGCGCACCACATGCATGCCTGGTACCCAAGGAGATCAGAAGACGGTACTGGAAGTCCCTGAAATTGAACTTACAGATGCTTGTGAGCTACACGTGGGTGCTGGCAGTCAAACCTGGGTCTTCTGCACGTTCAGCCAGTGCTCTTAAGGGTCGAGCCATCTCATCAGCCTCCCCCCCACACACACACACATTCCAATTCCCCTTTTAAGAAGGGGATGTTCTCAGGTGTCATACAGCTATTTATAACCTGGAGAAGGTGGACACTAAAGTGATTTCTTTAAAAGAGAACATTTATTTATGGGGTGGGGGCATGCTACGGGATGTGTGTGTGCAACATAAAGGACAACTTGCAGAAGTCAGTTTCCATCTTGTGGATTCTGGGGATTGAACTTGGCTCTACAGTCTTGGCAGAAAGCACCTTACCCAGCACACCATCTTGCCAGCCCTACTATTATTGATTTGAGTATCAAAACCTTTACCCACACAGGATTATGTATTTGAACACTTGATTCCCAGCTGCTGACAACGTTTGGGAGGAGAATGTAGAATTCTGTGGAACTGAGGCTTAGCCAGTAGACGTTAGGTCACGAAAGATGGGCCTTGAAGTTAAATCTGTTTCTGGGTTCCAGTGGTTCTCTGCTGCCTGCCTGCTTGGGACATGCGAAAAGGCCCTAGCTACAAGCTCTGGCTGCCAGGAATTCCAGTTTGCCTTCTCCACCACAGTAGACTAAGACTTTGGGAGTCTGAGCTGCAATAATGCTCACACCTTACCTTGTCCTGTCAGTGTCTATCACAGGGACATCTACTGACTCCCACTGGGATGTTACAATCCCTGTGTGTCACTGCTTTATTTAACAGGAAACTATTGTTTTCTGCCACCGTCGTTCCCATAAAAATGGGGGACCATGTTTTGAGATCCCAAAGAGGCTGTGTTCACCTCCATAAGAGTAAGTATGTTGATGGACACACAGAGTGACCGTTAGAACCTGAGTCTGACCACAGGACACTGAAGCCTGCTCTGGCCTCGCCCTAACCTCGTCTCTGACTTGCCAGTGCCTGGAGTCACTGCTGTCTAACCTGCTTGTAAGCCGTCTCTGTCTGTACCCTCTCTGCCCTTCCTCAGAAGAGAGGCAGGGCTATAGCTCCTGATAAACAGGGAAGCAGATTAGGACTGGCAGAAATTAGGCCCCTCAAAGCAATCAGGCTGAAGATAAAACAAAAATCTAATGAAAATTGAAAATACAATCCATATTACGTAGCCATTAAAAAATGATGTTTACCAGGAATTTGTAAGAGCATGAAAATGCTTGTATCACCACATTGAGCAAATTACCAAACTGCGTGTACGGTTGATCACAATTATGTTTTAAAAGATTCGGAGTCAAAAGACTGGAGCTAAATATGTCATGATGCCTCCAATGACTGGCTTTCTGTGGGAGGTGCCCCTCCCCCACCCTCAACTTTGATCTCTATCTTCTGAGCAATTTCTAGAATGTCTGTGTACATCTAATTTAAATTAATATTGAAAACTCAGAAAACGGAATGTCTGGCCTTTATTTTGAAAAATGCTGTTGGGAGGCCCAGGTATCGTACCTGTGGATGAGCTAATGTGTGCCTATCTATCATGTCCTTTAAAATCCTTTGCATAATCAAACCATCACTGTGCCTCCCTGAATGCTCCTGTGACAAAACCTGCAGGGTCTCCCTCCCCCAGCTCACTCAGAAAGTCAAAAGCTGGCAAGCCCAGGTGACTAAGTGCTTCACCAACTCCCAAGGGCAAGCTCAAGGATCTGACACTGGCTGATAAGCTGGCTCCCTTTAGGAAACTCTACAGAACCAGACTTCCTATCATGATAATAAACTGGCCCAAAGGATCCCAGTTTTCACCCTGGTCTCCCCAGCACTGTCTCATACATCAGCAGGCCCCTGTAACTCCACCCAGCCGCCAGAGCCCATCAAACCTCTGTCCTTTTGTATCTCTTACTTCCCCAGCTTCTCTTGATTGACAGAGTCCAGCTGTCAATCACAGGCTCTGTTCAGTGGCCTTTGAGGAGTTAATGCAGCCCCTTGGCCTGTGCGCTGGAGTTAATGCCTGCCTTCCTTGCCATGGGTATTCTTCTGTTCAGGGCTAAGACCTCTCCCAGCCTCCCTGCCATGCCCCTCAGTGTCCTGCAGGCCTTGCACAATGCTGGCTGCTTTCATTAGCCCTGTGGGTCCTCTGGGCCCCTTCCCAGTGCAAGGCCCCATTCATGCTGTTCCCCACCCACCCCCAAATTCAGTGTTTAGGCCACCTGACCTCTGTCGGGGGCAATTTCTGTGACAAGACCCAGTGTGAGAAAGGCCAGTGACACTCTTTCTAGAAGAATCAGATCCCACGCGGCCTCCTTTTGACCCTGTACCTTTTTCCCTTTGGCGCTTTTTTGCTGCTGAGTGTAGATCCAGCTGGGGACTGTTCTCAAATGTGGGGTCCCCAGAGAAGATTTCAGAAAGAGTAGCATCACTTGGGAAAGAAAATAGAGGAAAAGTTAATAAAGGAGAGGCAGGCATTGTGTGGAATGAAAAGTGATGAAGCTGAGGGCAGAGGAATAAGAACAGATATTGTCTCTAGCAAAGGACCCAGGTGCCCAGGTGGACGCCTCACAGGATTGGCTGACAGACTGGGAAGTCACGCAGTGTCAGCCACACTAGGTTCTGTTTATTATGAGTGTGCCATCAGGCCATCTCAGATTCCTGGGCAGAGGACATGTTTGCCACCTCTCAATGGGATTCATAGACTTGTTTAAATCTGCTCTGGGTCCGTGTCCAGTCTTGTCCTAACTGTCCCTCTATTACAGCAGAGGCTTTTGTCTTAACCATGTAAAAGAAACCTAGGCCAGAATGTGGTAGTGGATGCCTGTAAGCCTAGCACCTGGGAGGTTGAGGTAGGACGATCATGAGTTGAAACCAGCTTGGGCTGTATAGGGAGCCCTGGGGCTAACTTGGGCTATATGGTGAGCCCTTGCCTCAAAAAAGCAAAGGTGGAAGTGTAGCTCAGTGGTAGAACACTTGCAACATGTATGAGGCCCTGAGTTCTGATGCCCAGCACTGAAGAAAAAAAAAAAAAAAACACTCCCCCAAATAATAATAATCTTCACACTCCTCCCCCTAAGATATTCCTAACAACGCTACCACAGCATTTATTATAGGAAACAGCCAGACTCATACATTATTTAAAGGACAGCTTGAACCAGGACAGCTACAGCCAGAAGGGCTCCCCCGAAGGAGCTTAACAGATCGCATGTCTGTTCCAGTGGGAGCGACAAATCCAGAGGCTTTGAGAAAGAGAGAAAGGTGGGTGCCAAAGGACAGATGAGAGATGCATGTCCCTGATTAGAAACATGAAGGGTTTGTCCTCCTTCAGGGTCAGAAACTGTTCAATTGGCCCAACCACACAGCTTCAAATGGGTCACTTGGGCTTGTCCGGCCCTCTCTGCTGGAAGATCAGATGAAGGCCTCTGAGGTCAACACTGGTACCAGCACTAGGTGACTTTGAATCTGGAGAAAGGGGTCCCAGCTAGGTAGTGCTTTGCCAGTCCTGCCATTGTGGGCCTGTGCAGGCAGTGGGAAGAGGCCAAACATAGATGAGGCCCCTCTCTCAGCCAGGGGACTGCATTGCCAGGAACTAGCACCATGGCTTCACTCATGGCCAAGATGAAAATCTATAGCCAAGGCCACTGCTGACAGTAAAAAGAAGAAAAGGAATGGAGCTGGAGAGATGAGTGAGTGGTTAGAGCACTTGCTGATCTTACAGACGATTCCAGTTCAGTTCCCAGCACCCACATGGTGACTCACAACCATTGGTAACTCCAGTTCTACAGGTGTAGTGGCTTTGACCTGAGGCTACTTATATTCTAATGTTAAGTTGGGACACCAAAATTGTCTACAGGGAAGACACTGAGGGACCCTGTCCCCAGTTAATTCTGATCGGTAAAGATCCCAGCAGCCAATAGCTGGGGAGAAGAGACACGGGTGGGGTTTAGGATTGCCTGTCTTGGGAACGGTAGGGGAATCCAAGATGTGGGAGAGTTTGGGGGAGAAAAGACATGCCTTGCCTGAGAGGAATGCAGGACAGAGAGGCAGAGTCACCTTGTGAAGGAACTGGAAGAGCGCAGCCCAGTTGGGCAGCCCTCTGGGTCCAGAGCAGCCAAGATAGAACACAGAATTTAGTAAGTAGTAACTCAGAATTATTGGCAGGTAGTAGTGGAGGTTAGGCAGTGGCCCAGCTACTGTGCTGCCTAAGGCAGATTAAAAATATAAAGGCTGTGTGTATGTGTGTGTGTGTGTGTGTGTGTGTGTGTGTGTGTGTCTTTCATTTGGGAACACAAACCATTGAGGCAAGTATCGAGCCCGCCACTGGGATTTATTAACTAGATATTTAATTCTACACTTCTGGCCTTGATGGACACCAGGCATACATGTGGTATGTATACATACATGCAGGCAAAATATTCATGCACATAAAATAAATCTGAGAGAGAGAGACAGACAGAGAGAGAGAGAGAGAGAGAGAGAGAGAGAGGAAAGAAAATAAAAAAAATGAAAGGAGAAGGAAAGAGACGTCCTAGATTTCTGTGTGCTTGCTGTGCAGTGGAGGGAGGAAAGACTTGGTGGTTGTTCTAAGCTGGTACTAAGGCCACATGGCAGATGCTGTTTAAAATTCTGATAGCTCAGTGGCTAAGAGCATCTGCTATACAAACTTGAAAACACTGAGTTCAAATCCCTAGCACTCATATAAAAAGCCCAGCCGGCTACATGGGCCTGCAGTCCCAGCATTGAGAGCAGGAGCAGGTGGCCAACTGGCTTAGCTGAAATAGCAGGCTTCAGATTTGGGAAGAGACCCTGCATGGAGGCAGTAAAGTGGAAGGCTGTGGAAGAAGACATCTGAGATTCTCCTATGGTCTCCAAATGTGTGTGTAACACACATACTCACATGCAGGCACCACACACACATTTGAAATAAAATAAAATTTTGAATTCAGTGAAAGACAACCCCCACACAATCTTAGCCACAGGTTCCTCCCACATCTGAATTGGCAGGTTCACGACCAAAGCCATACTTGTGCTTCCTGAAGGAGATACAAAAATGTCCCTGTCTTAGTTAAGGTTTTATTGCTGTGAAGAGACACCATAACTAAGGCAACTCTTATAAGGACAACATTTAATTGGAGCTGGCTTACAGGTTCAGGGGGTCAGTCCATTATCATCATGGTGGGAAGCATGGCAGCAACCAGGCAGGCATGGTGCTGGAGGAGCTGAGAGTTCTACATCTTGATTCACAGGCAGCAGGTCACAGCTTGAGCACAGGAGACCTCAAAGCCTTCACCCATAGTGGCATACTTCCTCTAACAAGGCCACACCTCCTCCAACAAGGCCATACCTTCTAATAGTGCCATTCTCTATGGCCAAGTATTGAAACACATGAGTCTATGGGGGCCATACCTATTCAAACCACCACAGTTCCCGTATCTGATTTGAGGAGATGGTGGCTAAGTAACCACTCAGTGCACATGGATGTAAGTATCACACAAGTTCAATCCCCAGAAGTCACATTTTAAAAACTGAACATGGTGATGCACCCTGTAATTCCAGTGCTGAGACTAATAGGAATACCCAAGGAATGATGCTCGAGGTTGTCCTTTGACCTCTACATTCATGTGTACACATGTCCACGCTCACATTACATGTGTGCCCAGACATGTGCATCCATACACAATAATAATAGTAAATACCTAAGGAAACAGTAATGTATTAGTTAATGAAAATGGTCAATCTTAGGGATGAAGAGTAGGAGAACTCTTATCAGCTTGTGTGAGGACCTGGGTTCTATTCCTACCCCTTCTCACACAAAAAACCCCAAAAGCCAACAAGTAAAACATGTGAGAGATGAGGGTTTTGTTCCATTCAAGTTGAGGACAGAGCATTTTCCAGCTTCATTCACAGAAGATGATGTTTCCCAAAGAAGGCTATGGTTTCAATGCTCTATGACTCCAGCAGATGCGGTACCACATGGCTTCTGAGGCTCGGTCCAGAGATTCTTGTAAATTTTCTTCTGGTCCTTCTTCTAAATCTCACTCCTAGAATCTAAATGAGCTGTGAGGAAGCCCAAGACATGTGAAGGGGCTCACAGGTAGCTATCCCAGTGAAGAGCCTCAGCCAAAGGCCCAGTCAAAAGCCAGCACTCACTACTGACTGAATTTTCAGAGGATTACAGCTCCTAGCCCTCCTGTCTTTCCAATGGAGGCTCCATACTTTAAAGTGTTTTTTTTTTTTTTTTCTTTTTCAAATTCCTGACAGGATCCATAAACAGGATACAATGATGGTTATTTTTATAGTGATTGATGCACCTCCAACTGAGTGTAAAACTATTTCTCAAGCCTGCAAAAAAAATAGGGGAAGAAGTTGTTTAAAATGCAAGTCCTGGCTGGAGACACACAGCTTGGCAGTTAAGAATGCTTGTTGCTCTTGCAGAAGATGCAAGCTCAGTTCCCAGCACCCACATCAGGTGATCCAAAACAACTCTAACTCCAGCTCGAAGGGATCCAATGTCCTCTTCTGACCTCCTCAGTCACCTAGCTATACACAGACACACAGACACATATAATTAAAAATAAGATAAAATTTGAAAATACAAGTCTGATCCCAACTTCAGACACAAGGAATCAGGATTTCTGAAAACTTAATGTTTTAAATAATATCTCCATATTGTATAACAAAATGGACAACACCCTTAGTGCAGGCCTAAGGAAACAATTTTGACTGTGAGTCTTGGTCATGGGTTTATCTGCAAGTTATGAACTGTCTCTAGTAACTTAAACCCCAAACAAGACTTTATTGTTTTTTCTCAGTAGGAATTGAGCCAGGGCCCCATACATGGTGCACAAGCATGTTACCACTGAGTTACAGCATTGGCTTCAAATCGAAGTTTCTGATTGGGCATAGACATACTACTTAAAATGTCCCATCTCTATTGAGTCCCCTTTCTTAGTTAATTTTATGTTGCTTTAAAAAAAAAATTGCTTCACTGTGAAAGTAACTTGGTGGTAGAGTTCTTGCCTAGCCTGTGAGAGTCTTGTGCTTCATCCCCAGCACGGAAATGAAGACAAATAAAGGAAGGAAGGAAGGAATTCCAAAACTAAATGTTTGCTTGTTTGTTTATTGAGACAGGGTCTCACTATGAGTTCTGGCTGTCCTGGAACCCACGCTGTAGACCAGGCTGGTGCTGAGCTCACAGAGATTCTCCTGCTTCTGCCTCCTGAATACTCAGATTAAAGACATGTTCTGCCACATTTATTCACATCCTCCCCGAGTGTGTGTGTGTGTGTGTGTGTGTGTGTGTGTGCTATGATGTGTATATAGAAGCCAGAGGATAACCTACAGGAATTGGGTCTCTCCTTCCATAATATGGGTACCAGAAATGGAACTCTGGTTCCTAGATTTGGCAGCAATCGCCTTTACCCACTGAGTCATCTCAATGGTTCTGGATAATTTATTTTTTTAATGATTTATTTATTTTTATTTAGTGTGCATTTTCCCCTAAAGTATAGCTGTGTAAAGGTGTTGGATCCCCTAGTACTAGAGTTACAGATAGTTGTGAGCTGCCATGTGGGTGCTGGGAATTGAACTCAGGCCTCTCTCCAGCTCCTGGATAACTTATTTTTAAAGTTTATTTCGTCCACTGTCTAAGATTGGGTGGCTATATCTGATAAGGGCCTTAGTTGAACCATAATGTAGTGGAGGGCAAAGAAGCAAGCCAGCCATTGAGAAAAGGAAACGTGGATGGCTGGACTCAGAAAACTACCCTCTTGAGAATGAGCAATCTCTCTGTCTCTCTCTGTCTCTGTCTCTCCCTCCCCCCACCTCTGTCTCTGTCTCTGTCTCTGTGCGCATGACTACATGAATGAGGTCCATGTGTATGCAGTACCCAAGAATGCCAAAAGAGGGCACCAGATTCCCTGAAACTGGAACTACAGGAAGGTTGTAAGCTGCCAGAAGTGGGTGCTTGGTCTTCAGGGATATAAGAAAGTGCTCTTAATCGCTAAGCATCTTTCTAGCCCTTTGTTTTAAAGCTTTTAGATTTTTATTTGTTTTTAAAGCAAGGTCTTCTTGTAGCTTAGGTTGCCCTTGAGCTCACTATGGTGCCAAGGATGATCTTGAACTCCAGATCCTACTACCTTTACCTCCAAGTGCTGGGATGACAGGCATCACAACATGCAACACTTAGGGTGTTGAGGATGCACTGTCTCTTGGCTCTGGACTCTGAGGGGAGTCAGATATAATGTAAGAAAGTCAGAGAGCTAGGATCTCTGTGCCTAGCTGATACTGAGAACGCCTTGAGTCGAGCACTGTGAGTCTAACCTTAAGTTTAGGTTGTGGTAATGGTTTCATCTGGATAAACTTTTGTCTCATTACTCCATATTTATTTATAATGTTAGATGCTGATATGCTAAGTAGAATGCTGCTTAATAGACTGGAGTGTATTGGC
>JAJTUV010003881.1:0-35250 GCA_021653895.1 Mastomys natalensis | reverse complement strand
AAATGCCACTTTATTATAGCTGAGGGTTAAACCCCAAATCCTATGAGCTGGGGCTTTAGGACACGGGAGCCTGAGGAGCACCCCTGCCTCTGTAGCTTGAGCACAGAGAAGAGGTACATCTAAAAACTCTTTTTAGTGTTTACTACATTAGATTCAGAATTTAACAAGCTACCTCCAAATGCAATGTTTGAAAACAGCTGTTTAGTTCACAGTTCTGTGGGGCAGTGATATGGGTGCTGCTGCTTTTGCTGATCTTGGCTGAACGGGTTCGTGGATCTGTAGTTTACTCCAGTCAGTAGCCTCACGTGTCTGGGACTTGGCTGTGAGTCAATGAGTACAACAGAGGGAACTGGTTCATGTGTCTTTAATCATCTACCTCCTAATCTGAGCTTCCAAGACAACAAGAAAGCAGTCCCAGTGCACACATGTGTTTCAAACTATTGGTTGTGCCATGTTTGTTAACGCCCTGTTGGACAAAGCAAGTCATAGCGGCAAGCCAGATTTAGAGTGAAGAGATCAATTTACATTTTGCTAGTGGGGATCTGGTCTGGCCTATATTTACCATTGCATGGATTATAAGTGATTGCAGAGGATTGGATATATAAAGAAAATCATTTATGGTCATTGTTATAGTTGACTTCACTGTCCCTCCCGACTCTGTCTCTTTACCCTTATTACCTTCACTTATTCTGCTCCACACTGGCATGTATATTCTCACTTGTGGCTTTGTGCACAGTGTCCTCTCTACTTAGAGCATTCTAACCTCAGATACTGACATGCTACCACCTCCAAGGCCAAACCCAAGGTAAGAGATGATTGAGGGATTGTGCACAGCCAGACAGTTACAAACTATAGTGGAATCCTTGACTATGTGTGCTCCAAGAGAAGGTACTCTCCTTTGCTGAACTTTAATGGCTTCTTGAATAGCCCCAGTCACTTCATGGTTAAAGTTACCACTCTGGCCCACCTCTGATTTTTAGGAACTTTATTATAATACAATTGAGGCACAATACAACTTATCCATTTAAAATGTATAATTTGTAGCCTTTTACTGTAGTCACTGATGAACAACTAATGGTGATCTCTTCTAAAACATTTTCTTCACCTTAAAAACGCCTTAGAACCCTCGCATTTTTACAGTGCCCATTCCTCCTGCCCAATATTACTGTTAAGCAGCCACTAAACTACCTTGTAATTCTACACTTTTTCTATTCTGAGACTTTCTTTTAATGGAATCATAATGTGGTCCATTTGTACTCCCTTCTGTTAGTATAATGTTTGAAAGTTTTATCTTTTTTGCAGCATGCAAGGCTATGACATAATGACTTTAAATGGCTAAGTAATATTCCATTGTAAACATTTTGTTTAAAAACAATAGAGTTGAGAGCATATTGGTTGTTTCTATCTTTTGTTTATTATAAATAAAACATGTTTCCTAATATGTAAGCTTTTTGGGAACATGATTTAAAATCTCTTAGGTAAGATACTGTGAGCACAATTGTATAATAGTGTTAACATTATGCTACATTTTTAAAGAAATGGATGAACTTTTGCTTGGGAGTTGTACCACTTAATATGCACTCCATCAGTGTAAATGGGTGCCAATTTATCCACATGCCTACCAGTGCTACATTCTGTTTTCATTTAAATGTGATATAATATTTTATTGTGGTTTTAAATGACACTGGTAAGCATCTTTCCTGGGAAAATGCTTATTACTTTTACCTAAGCTTAATATGAGTAGTTATTTCATTATTGTGCTATGAATTCACTTTCTACATCCTAAGAACACATCATTTAAAAAAGAAAGATTACTTTTATTTTGTTTTATGTTGTGAGTACTTTGGCTGTTTGTACATAAGTGAACCACACGTTTGTAGCACCTACAGAGGGCAGAAGAATTGAATCCCCCAGAACTAGAGTTACAGGTAGTTATGGACTACCATGTGGTGGGGGTTATGAAGGGATCCTGAGTCCTCTGCAATACCAGCAAATACTTTTATCAGCTGAGTTGTCTCTTCAGCCACTATGTACACATCCTTTATTACATATATCATATGCAAATGTTATATGACATTTTAAAGTGGCATTTAAGGCACGGAAGTCAGATTATCTGTTTTCTTTTAGTACTCCTGCTTCTGCTGGCATAGTTGAGAATCAGTTGCCAAATCCAACATCATCAAGAGGCATCACTTCTTTCTTCTAACGGTAATAAATTGTAACTTTCATTCTTACATTTCAGCCAATGGCCTCTCCTTCCCTTTGGAAAAATTTGAGATGAGATTTCACCAAATTGTCCAGATGGAACTGAATCCTAGATTCAAGTGATTCTCTTCCCTCAGCCCCGAGGTTTCTAGGATTACATAGATATACCAATACACTCCACTTTGAGTTTGACTTTGTATACAATATGAGGCAAGGGTCCAGTTGCATCCTGTTGCATGGGCTTATCCAGCTTTTGCAGCACCACTCCCTAAATACACTGACATTTTTCTCTGAAACAGTCTTGGTATCTGTGGTGGTTTGAATGAGAAAGGCCCCCATAAACTCATATATTTGGATACTTGGGCTCTAATTAGTGTGGTCTTGTTGGAGAAGGGTGTCACCTTTTTGAGGTTTCAAAAGCCCATGTCATTCCCAGTTCTTACTCACTCCGCCTCGTGGCTGTTGTCTAAATGTACGCTCTAATTGTCTAAATGATGCTCCAGCATCATGCCTGTGTGCCTGCTGTCATATTCGCTACAATGATGATCATGAACTCACCCTCTGAAACTCTAAGCCCAATAAACTCAGGCTTCATAAGTTCCTTTGCTCCTGGTGTCCTATCACAGCAATAAAAAGTAACTAAGACAGTATCCTTGTCAAAATTGATGAGACAGGTATGGGTTTACTCCTGGATGCTTGATTCCTCCATTCCACTGGGCTAGATATCTCCATCCTTCTGATTGACCCTTCGTGACTTCATGTTTCAGTCCTAGGCCTCTGAGTTTCCCCACCTGCTGGGTCACTTTGCCTTTTCTTTCAAGTTGTCCCCTGGACCTTTTATAAGATTTCTCTAAGCTAGGGATAACCATATATCCCTCACTTGGTAGAGCATTTGCCTATAACACACACAAACCTCAGTTTTCACTCCAAAGCACAGAATCCCTCTGTTCCCAGAACTGTGTATGCTGAGGGAGGAGGGTTAGGAGTTCAAGGTCACCCTTGGCTACATAGTGAGTTGGAAGCCACCTCAGACTACATGAGATCCTGTTTCAAAAAGAAAAAAAAAAGGCTCCAAACTGACGTTACCCTGAAGATCCACATTGACCCCCTCCTACAAAGGCAAATCATCAAGAAACAGAACAAGAACTCACCCTGTCTCTCCATGCAGCAGCTCTGATTCTTGTTATCGTGTATTCTCTCAGCCTCTTCACTTCTTACGACATGGACTTGTAATGTCTCAGGCATCTATCATGTTATTTTCAATGTCTCCAAACCTCCAAGAAGTTTATCAAGCTGTCAAAATGTCTTGCCTAGGTCCACTCATTTGACCTAAGGTGTGAAGATGCCTTTGTATCTTTGTGGCAACCATTACACTCCAGTAACTCTCTGCACAGGAAGTCATTCCCTCTCACTCACCACATCCCTCTCCCTCCCTTGTGTGTGTCTGTGTGTATGTGAAATAAAAAGACTTCAATCTTTTTAATATCCTAAAGATATTAAACCTAAGATAGCAGATTCTCATTTTAGCAACCCTCCATGAATGAATGGACGGATGTTATCTTCCTTCCCTCCCCTTGTTGTCACCTTTTAATTTAATTAGTTGGCCACCTCCATGCAGCCAAAGTTAATTAATGTTGAGCAGCAATCTGCTGTGACAAGCTGAAGAGTCAAATACCATAATGAAAATATTAAAAATTCATTAGTATAACCTCTTAATATAAGAAAATGGTTTAAAAGATTTGAGTAGATTTCTTATTTCATGATAATAAAAATATTTCTGTCACATATATATCATGCCCCCTCCCTATATGGCTCAGGGAACATTGCAGAAGAAGGGGCTGGGAAAGATCAGATTCTGTTTTGAAAAATAGTTGATATGATCAAAACACATTATATAGCCAATAAAATGGCTCAGTTGATAAAGGTGACTGCTGCCACGCCTGATAATGCCAATGACTCTGGCTTTGGCATCCATGTGGTAGGTAGGCAGAGACAGACACCCATTCAGGGTCAATGCTTAGAGCTGCTGACTGGGGTGGATCCAGATACCTGTAGGTGTTGCTGCCAAAGGCAGCCAGCAATTAGAGAAGTTAGTCTGAAGACTTTTTTCTGAAGGAACAAAGCTTAATTTACTGGGGCTGGCACTCTCTGTGGCCAGCAGAAAACTCTTTTAACTGCTTGAGGCCTGGGAGAAAGAGAAAGCAAGAAAAAAAGTTCACACACACACACACACACACACACACACTGGATGAAACAAAAGACAGAGTCCGACTCCCCGCCTCCCACCCCATGCTCCTCCCCACCACAAGAACTAGGTCCATTGTTGCCCACCGTCAGAGATATTCAAGCTACGTGCCTGCGAGTTCCCATTTGGACTTTTGCAATCAGAGATTACAGCAATGGCCTGAAAATGGAGGGCTACTTCATCTTGGTATTGTCACCCAGTGTATGCAAGATACTGGCAGCATTATCATCATGCATGCTTTGGATGCGAAGCCACCAGAATGCCTACAGAAAGTCCAGGGATAGTATTTCACTTCCCCATGGTTCTTCACTCATGGAGTTCTTCCCTGGAACTCGCTTACTTATGAGGCTTGGCATCCTTGGAACTCTCAAGGCCAGCACATGGCACAGCAGGAGTCTCCCTACAGTGTTTCCCATCTCAAAAGCCCTGGGAAGCCTCTGCATAACAGCAAAAGGACCCAGACATCCACAAGACAAAATGAAGCACTGTGTGAAGAGGAAAGCTGGAGTCGGATTCAGATGATGAAGTGGAGTGCGACCTGAGCAATATGGAAATAACCAAGGAGCTCTGCCAGCACAGACTGAGAAGCACAGAGAAGAGAGATGGCTACAGCAGCAGCTGGATGCGGAGCGCCTGAATGACTATGTGAATGCAGACCAGGGCCTGTACTTCAACCACCACAGGTCAGTGGAGCCCCCATCTGAGAAGCCCTGGGAGCGGTGCCAAGCAGAGATGAAGCGCTTGTATGAGAACAGTGCTCCCAAGATTCTGGCCATGGAGGCTGCTGTGCAGCTGAGCTTTGATAAGTACTGTGACAGAAAGCAACCGAAGTACCTGCCTGTCATTCCCCTGCAGTTCTGAGTCCTGGGCACTGGGACCCTAGGCAACACCTCACAGTTCCTAGCCTTTCCCTCTTTATCTCTCCTGGACATTTTTCAGAGAAAAAGGCCTGTATACTGATACAGGATGATGGTGGATACAGTCTGTCAGCCACTTATAATTCTGTCTACAATACTGTTGCCACCACAAGGAATGTTCACTTGACATAAAGTGATAATTGTATGTATTGGACTGGCTCTCAATTTTCTCTGTAACAGTCTAGTTCATTGAAATTATTGCCTAGAGACACTGCCTATTGTTTTGCATTTTTAATTTCCTTCTTTACACTGTCCTGAGTGTCATAAAAGCCTTAAGCCACATGTCATTTGTTGCTACATTTTTAGACCAGTTTTCGTACAGCACATGCTAGCTACAAACTCTTAAATCTTCCTGCTTCCACTTCCCAAATGCTGGCTTATAAGTTTGCACCACCCACACTGGGCTTCTGTCCACATATTTTCTCAGACTGTAGCTCTTTGGATCCCTCTGAAAACGATGTAAGTGAACAGTAAGACAAGTGGCACTTCTTACTCAGCTAGGTGTCCGCCCACATGCTCTATAAAAGACCTGAGAGTAAATATTCTGGGCTTGGCAGGCCATGTTGTCTGTGTCATAACTGCCTGACCCTGTCTTCGTAGCATAAAAACAGCCATTGTTACTGAATAAACAAATGAATGTGACTGTGTTTCAATAAAACTTTATTTGTAAAAAAAAAAAAGACAGAGTCCAATAACTTCATACACACAAATATACATGTATACATGCAAACATACATACACACATATATACATACATGTATACAAACATATAGACAGACATACATATTCACACATAGAATGCTTAGAGCAAAGCTCCAGCAAGCAGGCTCTACGTATTCCACGCATATATACATACATAAATACACACAAATTTGTGGATGGAAGGAACAATGTTCCAATCCCCATTCACACAAATTTTACACATACACAAATAGTCGATGGATGGGAGACACAATAATCCAGCCATATCATCATTTATTTTTTCTTCCACAGCTTATATAGCAAAATCGTTCAAGCAGTATAAGATTACAATGGGGTTACGTGTTAGTTTTCTTCCAATAAATGATTATGAAAAACATATTGTGTTTTCTAATACCTTTATAAGAAATAACATTACATAGCACAGGTAAAGAAAACAAATAATTCTAAAAAACCCAATACATTCATAGCCAAGCAGCTGGTTATAGATTAACAAAGTGTAAGCAAGCAAGGTAGTTTTCTCAGCCAGCTTCTCTTACTGGCAGACAGTAATTTGCAGTTACAAAGAAAGAAGTGATTATTTTATTATTTGTCTTTAAAAGTAATCTTGTATGAATCTTAAAAGAATCACAAATCTAAACTTTTACATAAAAATCAGTCATATCTACCTTAAGTTCTCAAAATACATATCTACTCATCAGCAATTCTTATTAAATCATATCAGGAAGCTGAGGGCAAAAGTAGGTATAAGAAACCTTCCAGCCTCAGTGAGAGTCAGCCAGTGCTGCCGTTGTTCTTGTTCCCTGACCTTAAACTGTCCCTAGCTTTACTAATAAGAGCGTGACTTTCTGAACTTCATATTGCTCCCTAAGTTTTTTGGTTTTGTTTTGTTTTTTAACATCAGAGACAGCAGCAAAATCATCTCAGTCTAGCTTCACTAACAACTTTTATTTTTACAAATGTTTTCTAAGTGTGGCAGTCATTGCTAACAATCTCCATCTCTAAGTTCTTTGCTAGGGTGGGGATGGAATTGTTTATCTGTTGCAGCAGTGATGCCTGAAAGAGACCAAGCACTATTATTGTGAGTGCTAGAGATACTGTCCAAGAGGGGCTGGAAGCCCCCTTTGAGTATTCATATAACTCTTAGATTAAGAGGGATGTGAGGGCAGCAAGCAGAGCAGACCTCCATAAGAGCATGAAGTCCTCAGAACACATAGTCCTTGGGGCTATGCCACCCCAAGGCCCACCCACGTGGCTGTCATAACCTGTCGCCTGCATTCCATGAATTCTAAAGCCATTCCTCCTATATGGCCCTCAGCGTGATAAGCTGAGTTCAATCCATAGGACCAAAACGATAGAAAGACAGAACCAACTCCTGTGTGTTGACCTCACTACCACATGCACCACAATAAGTATATGGACAAATGCATAAATAAATAAAATATAATAAAAATTATAATCTCAAAAATAAAAGAAACAAATTTGTAAAATCTTGTTTGCTAACACACATACACACAGACATCCATAAAGACATTTGGAGACAACTGGATAGTTTGAATATTTTCTGGGCTTAACTAAACTGAAAACACTATTGTTAACTTAAAATTATAAAGCATTATATGCACATATGAAATCATCAAATAATGAATTAAGCTGTACTCTTAAACAAGTCGTGCAAATCCAACAAGGAAAGCAAAAGTGACAGCATCCATAGCATGTAGCCTCTAAAGGTGCTCTAATTGTTCCCTCCTATCAACTCTTATTTCCCTTCTTCTTGAACCTGGATTAGCTATGTATTTGCCTGTGAGCAACATAATACAGTCAATGTGAGATTCTTAGTGGACAGCACAAGCTTTTGGAGCACTGGCATTTCTTTTTGGAACCTGGGCAGCATCTGATAAGAGTTGCTGTGGAGTAGAGTAAGTAGTATTAGATAGAGGGGGGAAAAATATCCTCTCGTTGAAGCTTCAAGTGACCTGACAGTTGACTATTATGCACTGGCTTTCTGCCATGTACATACATGAGCCATTCTAGTTCTTTTAAACATTTGATTATTGTATTCTCAAATGAAACCTCTAGGAGTAGAAATCACATAATTCACAGAGCCTTGGGGAATGAGTGTGATTGTTGACTAGAGTGGCTATGTAGTAATAGTTACTACATTATAGTTAAATAATCAAAACACTAGCATAAAACTTGACCACTAAACCACAATATCACTACACACACACACACACACACACACACACACACACACACACACACACACATATTGTAGCATATATACAAATTCACCTAAAAGGATTGTGAACAGTGATTTAATCTGGGAGCTAAAGGGCAAAAGAACAACACAAATTTCAGAATGGAAATTATTCACAAGATAGAACTTTTTGTACTTCAGCAAGTGAAACAGCAAAGGCTGTTTCAAATGTACAGTGGTTCTCCATTTCCACTTCAAGCAACTTTACAATGAAGGTACAAAGCAAGAAAGCAGAAGATATAGGAACCAGAAAGGAAAAAAACTCAGCAGAATTGTAGGCAAAGCAGAGTCCCAAGACATCGGACTGGAGTGAGTGGCTAGTGGGAATTCAGAGAATTTTTTGAAAATCTGATGAGTTAAAGTAAAATTTCCAAAGAAACAGATTGATCACAAACAAGACAGCTTCATACTAGGGAATTTGATAGAGCAGAGTGAGGGTAAGAAACTAATGATTGTCATTAAACATTGTTCAAAAGTTTTGGGCTTTCAGGAAATGCATTAAGGTAACCTTTGATTTAGAAGATACATATTTAAGAAGAACTGAATAAATGTACTTAACTGGAACTTCTTCCTAGAGCTTTCTGGGGCTACAGTGATTAGTAATAGCCAACTGTTAAATTTCTCTAAGTTCAAAATGTCCTTTCAATCTTACATGAATTTTCTGTCATCTGCTCTACTAGGTAACACTTCATTTTAAGCTAGGTCACCAACTTTATGAGGACATCAGAACTTATCACTACATTTCTTCTATAGTTTTATATTTAAAAAAACTATAAATCAAAACAGCCTTGTAAATGCAACCCAGTTGAGGAAAAGATGATTGGCTATGTCACAATAAAGAATCTGTACTTTTTCCTCTTTTTTATATATAGAACATTAACCAACTACCAGCTAAAATATGTAAAAAATTGTAGACAGATTAGCCATTGAAGATTTGACTTAAAATCAGAAATATAATTATAAATTTAATAATATTTTAGCTTTTTAAATACAGTATTACACTCACAGGGTAAAAAACAATCATGTAACATATTGGACCTTCACCTAAAGTTTATAGAAGGTTATGTAAGAAAACAGATAATCTGCTGGTTGATGAAGACTGAGAAGTCACAGCAGTATTGAAAATCTAGCCTAGACTCAGCCCTCTAAAAATCTAGGCACATCTAGTTTTCTCTTAATCATATTTCAAAATTAATAAGTTTACCAATAAACAGGAAAATTATAGGCCTCCCTCACTAAAGATAGCTAGCTCAACAGTAAATGTGATCTAATCTTAGCCAACCTGTATGTCTATAACACTGACAAATAGAGGAGCTTGCAAAAACTCATACATGCCAGAAACCTCAGAGCTAGACTTATCTACTAACTTGTTTTCTCATGAACAACAGAACACCTACTAAAGTTACCAAAATGAGAAATGATCATGGTTCCAGTGGTTTCTGAATACTTTATATTTGTCTTTGAATTTCACATATATATATGTGTGCACGTTTACACACCCCATGTGTAGAGAAGCCAATCATTAAAAATGTAACCACTGTGGGACTGTTACTCACTTTTATGAACTAAAGACCACCTTCATAACTTTTATGACTTCCTAACTATAATTCTCTTGTAAAGATTAATTTTTCTTTATTGGCGCATATATAATGCACACAGTGATGGATTTAATAAGGATATTTTCATACAAATATATCATGTGCTTTAAGCATATTCACCCTTCCCTTCTGTGTAATACACACACACACACACATCTATATGGTCAATTGTGGATCTACAGAACCTGCAAAATGAATAAAGGTTCTAATTTAAATAGGAATTCTAGTCTTGGTATATGTGTGTAGAAGAAATGAGGTATTTGTATTTTCCTGAATCATGCCATGGCTTTTCAATTCATCAAATCGTTAGTGGTCTCTATGCCTCAGGAATGGTAAGATTTAGGAAAGCTGAGACCCAAAAAGAAAGAAAAATTTACCCAAACACACAGTGGCTGAATGGTACTAAATCTCACTTTTTTTCAACTTCTTTCCATTGCACCTTTAAGCCCAACCCTAAATCCGTAGGCTTCCTTTACACCTAATGGCATGGCATGTAGCCAACAAGTTGTTCAGTTCTTTGTTGATGAGGATGAAGGGCATACCACTTTAATATAACTCAATAGTAGGGACTCAGTGGTGCATGACTTACTTACACTAAGGCAATTTCTTTCCTGCAATTGGCAAAAGTCTCCCTCAGCTATTCCTAGAAACAGTTCTCTTTATGATGAGATGTGAAGCATTCTTGAATGCTGATGTGCACTTCTATATCAAACCTTTTGAAACAAGAATAGAAACATGGGGTCCTCATCCTTTTTCAAATTTTCTCCTATGCTGGTTGGAATCCTGGCTGCATAATTACATCTCAACTTTGCATGATCTCTGCTGGTTCAATATGAACTTCTTGGCAGGAGTCTCTATGAAAGATCTTTATTTCTGAATCTGCAGGTCGTTGGATCATTACCATACCACTTGGGCTCAGAGTAGTAAATGTTACAATCCAAACATTTCTCCAGAGACCAACATGTACATTTGAGGTGAACATAATTTTTGGCCTTTGCTAGTCAGAGCTGATTTAGGCCAAGTAAGCTAAATATGATAGGCTCCGTATCTATTCCAAGTACTGCTGTGTCGTCTCCCTGACTGCTAACACTGACTTTAAAAGGTATAGTTTGATCATATCCAAAAGCACATCTCAGTTTCACGACTCTATACTTCAATCCCAAATGAAATTTCTCCCATCACCACCCCCAAAAAAGAGACTTGCAAATTCTTTTGGGTTTCCATAAAGGAAGAATGTCTTTTACAATATTTATTGCTGTGGGCTTAGTTTTGTATTTTTAACTCTCTTTGTTTTACGACACGCTGTAATTACATGCTCAAACCATGGTCTAAATTTATCGTATTGTAGTTTTCTGGTAAAAATACTATGTACTACACACAACATTTATATTTATAAAATCTACAATGGAGGCAGAAAGAGGTTTGTTCAGAACTTTCAATTGGGGTGTAAAAATGAAAAAAAAAAAAAGAAAGAAATGAATTTTAGAAAAATTCAATGTCAAAACACATCTCTTAATTGCTCTCATGGATGCCAGTTTATGAGATGATAGAATCTTAATGCATTCCCATCTTTTGTGTGTGGATGTCATGGAGTTGGGGGACCCTAGTTTTCTCTATAGCCTTGCCAATAACTAGAAGCCTTGCTGCTTAAATTCCAGTTTGTGACAGCCTTTTTAGATCAAAAAAAAGATCACTTTCTATAAAATGCCAGATGATAAAAAATGTTATGATAAATTCTGAATCTCATAAGATAAACACATAAGATGGCCTATTTATTTACTCACCCATTTAATAATTAACATATTTTTTCAACCTAAAACAAGCAATAAAGAAATTACCCAGATACTTATATTTTTTTTCCTTTGAGAGGCAATTTCTCTCTACCATAATTTGGACTGTCCTGGAATTAACTATGTGAACCAGACTAGGGTCAAACTGAAAAAAATTCATCTGCTTCTACTTTCTGAGTGCTGGGGTCAAAGACGTGCAGCACAATGCTTGGACTAAAATATTGTATAAAATCACAATTATTGATAAATCAAATCAATTATTGATAAAATAGCATAATGCTAGAATTGGAATGCCATTGAGTTTCAATGGGAGACACAGAAACAGCAGCAAATTTACATATGAATTTAATATGCAATAAAGAAGATATGACAATTATATAAAAATGGAAGTGACAGGGCAGTTATTAGCTATTTAAGAAGAAACTGAGTCCAAATTAATTCCAGATTAATGAAATAGGTTAAGGTAAATGCTGTAGCCAATGGCTAAGAGGTAGATCATTTGTGGGGTACTTGCGTAGCACGTAAGGGGTTTAATACCTAACACTTCCCCCAAAACATTAAAAGCTAGAAGAAAATTCCATTTGAGGTTAACAAAGCATTTGAGGTCTAGCACCAAACACAGAACTATGAAGGAAAAAATTACAACTTGACTATATAATTTTAAAGTAACATGAAAACTACCATACACAATAATAACAAAGGACAGACCCAAGATTTCATCAGATATGAAAATAGAGCAATATGTTGAATACATAGAAAGAGCTTACAATCAATAATAAAGGATAAATACCTCAATGGAAAAATGAAGAAATAGTAAGGGCAGCTCACAAAAGCAAAAACACTAACATCTAATGAACATTAGGAAGATATGCTCTCTCATTAGAGAAATAAATAAACATTAAACTAATGCCACATACAAATTTAAGATGCAAATAATGAATTCAGAGAAAGTGGTCATGCAAAAGCAAGCCATGTTTTTAAAACAAAAATCCCCAGTGTAAGGGGTGGGTCATTGAGCCAATACTTATTAAGCAACCATGTCCTTTTAGGAACTACATAAGTTCTGGTAACTCAGGCATGGTTCTTGTTGAAAGATTTGTGTAGAGAGAAAGGTGTTTGGGGAACTCTTTGTATACAAAGTCTACCTGTTCCTTTCAGGACACCGATAACAAACTAAAGCCCAATTACAATTAAATCCAATTTGAGGAACCAGTCAGTTTACTTGGCTTTATTTACAGGGCATGTGTGAAGAGTTAATTAGAAGAGTGTGTGCAAGGCTTTGAGTTTCATACTCAGAGAGAGGTGAGGAGGTTAGGATACTTCTGACCAATTCATATCAAACTGGTAGGAGTGAAAATGACTGAGCTCTTCTGATGAATCATTTGGCAGCACATACAAGGCATGTTCAAAATAAGCCTGTCCTGTGGCCCCATCATCCTACTTCCAAGCTTTTATCATGAACACGTGATCAGAGAAGTACACAATTAACAATAATTCTAAATGTACTACAAGCATAGACTAGAAACTTAATGTGCTAGGGAGAGTGGGTACCTGGGGGGAGGCTTCCCCTTATCAAAGGAGAAAGGGAGGTAGGATGGAGAGGAGGGGATTGGGGGGAGGGTTGGAATCAATCAGGATGTAAAGTGGATAAATAAGTAAATTAATAAAAAATATGTACTAGACATCAAGCCCTGTTTTAAGAATTTAATATGCATTAATTCTAATTCCCTTAGCTTCCTGAGACTGGTATTATAATATTTCATTCTTATTTTGTATAGAAAGATATGAAGGCACACGGTTTCCAAGTCATTATCTGAGGTTGCTTGTGAGTGACAGAGGCAGGATCTGAACCTGATCATCTTAACCCTAAGCCATAAAGTCGGCCTGGAGATCTTAGCTACAGCTCTGTTTATGTATTTGAACTAATGTAAACTGTCTAAATAAATATAAGAGAGCCGACTTCAATACATCCAATAGGTACTATACTGTCCCCAACAATTGTTGTGGTAATAGTTATTGCTTTAAAGCTCAAGGACAACTTTATTAGAGGTTTTTAAAAAAGGCCCAAGTTGGGGGTGGGGGGTGGAGCCATAAAACCTCAGCGCTGCCTAGAGAAGAATGGAGTTTTAAAAATAAATAAATAAATAGATAGATAGATAGATAGATAGATAGATAGATAGATAACTTTGCTGTTTAACTTGGCCTAGAGGTCAGACAAATAGTCACATGGTGGGGAGGGAGCCTTTAGAGAAACAGTAAGGAAGTCGGAAAACTGGAATGAAAGCCCAAAGTGTTAAGGAAAGCACATTTAGAAAAGAGATAGAAAGGGACAGTTACACTTTTCTGAATAGATATGGGCAGACTTAATCCCAACACGGCTGTGGCCTAGATGCTACCACCTTAAAGTTGATTTCACTGCTAAAGACACTGACCATAATGTATTATTATGCAGAAGAAATCAGTTTCCAAATGTTAATGTGGACATGGTTGAAGAATTAATTCAGTGTTAGAGCACATGCTTACCATGCATGAGACACTGGGTTTTTACACACACACACACACACACACACACACACACACACACTCACACTCATACTCATATACACCTATATATAATATAGATATAATGAGTAAACACTTTGGAGGTTAATAACTCCTTATCCCCTTGAAATTTGTCTCTGATTCCAATTTTCATACAGAAGATTTGTATTATATTCATATTAATAAATTTAATAGAGCTATAACTCATGTTAGAGCTAAAACCTGGGTTCAGATTTAATAAGCCAAATTCATCCACTTGCCCTCAAGTTGAATAAAATTCAACTAAGCAAGCAAGAAATAGTGGACATTATAAAAGGGAGATTTATTCTATGTGTCCATATTGAAAAGAAAAAGATCCAGTGACTACCACTTCAAGTCCATATTTAGGGTTCTGATATGAGACTTAGATTTACATAAAGAAAAAAAGATATGGACCGTTTAAGTAATCCTGGTCAAAATGTGCTACATCACGAACCACCATTGTCTTGTCTCCAGTCTCCCATGGAAGGTTATCTACCAAAAACTGTCAGAACTGTATGAATTGGAAGACAAGTTTCTCCTCTGGCTGCCCCTAGGGTATAGCACTCCCAGCTCTATCCCCAGGTTCTAATGATACCCTGTGCATATTTCTTTTGCCATGTGTTCTCTATATCTGGTACCTTTCAGTGCTACAGAGTCTGGCTCATAGAACAAACTTATAAAATAATTTTTTAAAAAAATATCTCTTGGTGAAGAAAATAAAGAGGAACTTGTTTTCTAAGTGTGTAAAGTACTATGCTTATAGGTTTGTTTGGGAGTTGATGGTAAGATTTGCTGTGGTGGTTTGAATATGCTTGGCCCATGGAAAGTGGAACTATTAGGTGTGGCCTTGTTGGAATAGGTATGACCTTGTTGGAGGAAGTGTGTCACTGTGTAGCTTTGATGACTCCTAGTGCTCAAACTCCCCCCACCCCAGAGCAGAAGAGAGTCTCCTGGCTGCCTTTCAATCAAGATGTAGAACTCTCTGCTCCTCTAGCATCAAGTCAGCCAGCATGCCACCATGCTTCCTGCCATGATGATAATGGACTGAACCTTTGAAAATGTAATCCAGCCCCAATTCAATGTTTTCTTTTTAAAAGTTACCTTGGTCATGTTGTCTCTTCAGAGCAATGGAAACCCTTACTAAGATACTTGGGTTTGAAGTATAACACAAAAAAGGTTCATTAGTATAAATCACCCTTGTGTTAGTCTCTTGGACAAGATGTTTTCAATGCCTAAGGACAAACTCCTTTGATGATAGTGTCCCCTTTCTCTATTCCATCCTAGATTTTCTCACACTGGACTCTTCCACAATACTGTGAAATTCTTTTCTGGCCTCATGCAATAAAAACTGCCATTGAATTCACCATGTAGACAAGAAATGCCTTAAACTTCTGATTCTACTGCTTCCATTTTCTAAGTGCTGAGATTACTAGTATGTGCTACAACCCCTGGTTTTATGCAGTGCTGTGTGTTTAAGTCAAGGCTTCACGTACGGTAGGCAGGTACCTTACCAACTCAGCAACATCCTTAGCTGACCATGAGTGTCCTGTCAGAGACATGCACATCCTTTCAGCTCTCTGTCCCTTGAATAATCCAATACCAGAGTTCTTTGAGTACTCAGAAACCTTTCTTTAGCAGATGAATACAGCAGATACAGCAGAAGAGCTGAAATTGTTGAAAATGAAGCTACTTGAACAGCACCAAAATATTCTGAGTTTTTCTCCCAGTAGCATGTATATGTGAAAATACCACACACATTGAAACTTCAAATTCTAACACAAAGCTCCCATCAGTAGGACTGGCACCACACACAACGTGCTGGATGGAGGTTGTGGGGAGGTAGAAATGTGGGCATGGAGAACTGCCTTAAGATTCATATCCAAGCCAGGCCACAGAAAGTAGTTGAAAGACTGGTTTTTTTCCTCCCAGTTTGAAATGTGAGTTATGTAATTCCCAGAAGAGCAAAATAAAAATCCAACACTTAAGTGTTCATGTATGTTTCTTTCTCTCAACACTAGGCTTCCTCGTAAAAGCATTCTGAAAATCTTTAGTCAGGCCTCCACCCTTCAGCAGTCAGTATGTCCAGTGGACAGTTTGCAACCCCACTGAACAGGGACTCTGCTGTGTACAGATCTCTGCTTGCTTTTTCCAGGTGCGTGTTTCTCCCCTGTGACTCATGCACCTGAAAAGGCCAATTGCTTCTAGTTGTAAGTCTCCTGACCTCAGGCAGTCTGGCTTCCTTACGGCCTTGGCCAAGGATGTGTGCTAATTTGCATCCCACTACACATCTCTTCCAAGCCCTTCTGATGATGGCCAAGACCCAATATAGAATGTTCCTAGTACCACAGGAGTGTAGTTATATCAGTGCCCCATGTGACTTACAGGGAACTGGAAATCTCATCAGAGAAGTAGCTTGCAAGATTTCCACCCTCATTTTCAATCATCATTCTCCAGGTTCATAAACACTTCATATACCCATGCGGACAACATTCCAAGAGAATCTGTGGATAAGACTCTGCTAGTGGCAGTATATTTCATCTATGGATATTTTTTGAAAGCTCACCTGTGGAGTACTGAAATATAGCTGGGATACTGGCCAGACATAATATGATATAAACACCCCAAAATCTAAAGAAAGCCTTTTATTATATGATTGGTGTTTCCATTAGGTTACACTTCAATTGAATGTACGTCAATACAGAATAATCATAAAGGACCAGTAAAACCTTAGAGAGGTTAACAGAACTAGTTCTAGTAACAAATAGATCTAATTTAACATAACACATCTTCAGAAAACATGGCCTGAATTATTTGAACCTCAGTTTCCTAACCTGAAAAATAGGCCTTAAAGTAGTTTTCCTCAATAAGGTGATATATAAGGATTAAATGAAATTAAAACAGATAGCACATAACCAGACTAGAACAAGTGTTTCAACATGTTCATTGCAAGTGTTCTTATTGCCTATGAAAAAAAGACTCCTCATCAATATACAGGTATTCTTTCAGCTGGGTACCCAGCTAAAGTGCATTTCCCATCTTGTAACTAATAGTGGTCTTGTCTGGCTAAAGAAAACTGAACACCAGTTATAATCATGACTCCAGCCCTGGCTCTTCTAGCCAAAATTGTCAATGCTCTTTCCTCTCTCATTTGCTGGATGTTGACAATAAGACAAGTTTAGATGCCTTAATTAAAGACACCAGGACCTCCACTAACACATAACTCTAATTGACTGCATTTAACAGTTCTAAAGTTGTATCATTACCACAGGCTAAAAACATACATATAGAAACATTAGATAATCACTAAAGACATTTTTTGGTGTTAAAACACAGCTGTGGCAGTATTTGGGTCACAGCAGATAATACATGGCCTAAGTTACAGAAACGCACATCTGAAAATGTCTTTAAAGAGCACCTATATAATATAAGAGGAGATAGGGTTGTTATCCAAGGAGTTTTCATTTCCAGAACTCCAAGACTAAACTTTGCCATTTTATATGACATGCTAATTAAAGGCTACGGAATTAAAATGTATCTGCTGGCCTAGTCAAAGCCAGGTACACTCTCAAGGACATTTTGACAGAAAATGATGTAAATACAGAGCCATCTATAAAGAGCAACATAGCAGAGGTGAACAAAAATGAAGAAGGCACTTTCTTATAGTTCTGTAATTGTAGAAAAATAACTAAAACATTGTACCTTCTTCCAGGACCCTTGAATCTATCCTAACATATTTTGAAGAAGCTTTAAAAACTAGAGATGTCAATATATTGCTAGAAATATTTTTGTCTTTTTAGCACATATAAGTTTAGAGCGCTTTTAGGCTTATAGCATAATCAACGGGACATTACAAAGCTCTTCCATACAATCCTTGTCCACATGCATAGATTTCCCTACCGTCAACATCACACACCAAAGTATTGTATTTGTTGCAACTGATAAACCTACCATGCTATTGCCTCATTAAAATCCAAAGCCCAGTGGAGAGAAGGAAGAAGGAAGAAAACTAGAACACATGTGAACCACAACAGTGACTATCATGACACAATTACCTAATAATGCAATAATAGCATGTACATTTTGTCAATAACTATCAGCTCTTTAATTGAATGTAAGACCCACCCAACAAGAGGGATATTATGCCTGGCACAAAAAAGTAGGCAACTACTTGGGGAAGTCATGGCTCTTGGAGGTGAAGTTAAATCAGCATAATCTCTAACTACATTGTAATTATTTATCCTTATACATCCTTTACCCATAGATAGGGTAACTCTAAGCCCTCATCAAGGAGATTTCTATAACAGATTGAGACCATTACAGAAAACCACAACCAATCAAAATGCATAGTTGTGGAGCTCCATCCCAACTGGTACATCTATAACACAACTCTTGCATCTAAGACTCAGAGACCACTGTAGAACAGGGGGCAGAAGATTGTAAGAGCCAGAGGAACTGAGAGTTTGCTGTAATATCATGGTTCATGATAATGTCAGAAGCCACGCCCATAAAATCTCACCACCATGGCTGCCTAAACATTAGCTGAATAAAGACAACACCAATAGGCTTCTCAACATGGATAAGAAAAAGCTCAAGAGGTTTAACCCCAGACAAAGTACTATACGAAACTAAGGAATGCTGAGAACAGAAGAAATAATTTTCCCTAGGAATGAGCACACCAATTGGCTATCCATTACCAAATGATCAGTCCTGAAGATATATACATGCAAGTAACATTATTTGGGGGTAATGTATTTATATATTTAGGAATACATACAACAATGTATAACAACAATTTTAAAAAGAGAGAGGCTACAAATTTTAAAAAGAACAAGAAGGGGTACAAGGGAAAGTTTGCAGGGAGAAAGAGGAAGGAAAAAGGATGTAATGATGTAATTAAAAACCTCAAAGCCCATTGTTTATATTAGGATTCACTCTTGGTATTCTACAAATTTGGACTCATGGATAATGGTATGTACTGTCACATAGAATATTTTGACTGTCTGAAAGTCCTCCATGTTCCAACTGGTCAAAGTGTAGAGAATAAGTTTTAATAGTAGGCTCACTCCTAAGTACAATGTCTGTATCATGTTCCCTGTCCTGAAGGCTCAGGAGACATTGCAAAAGAGGTGATAGAAAACACTGTAAGCGCCAGAGTCAGGGAAGACTATAGCATAACAGTATCTTCTGAAAATGACAAGGACATTGCATCCATGAACTCACAGCAATTGTGGTTGTCTGCAGAAGATCTGCATGAGATCAAGTCAATCAGCACTCCAGCATTATGATGTAAGAGGCTTCACATTTTTTTGCCAAATAACTTAAGAGTATTCTCTAACCCAGTCACTAATATTGTTCTCCTAAGAAGCCTCTTGAACTGAGCCTCCATAGCCCATATTTGCTCTAAGAATTTTTGTCTTCCAAGCTCCTACTACGATAGTCCATTAAACTCCACTTACATTTTTCCAACTGCTTTTTAAGTCTAAAATCCCAATGTCTTCTACATTCCTCCACAAAACAGTATGGTCAAGTCTGTAATGGCATTTGTCCACTCCCTGGTACCAGTTTCTGCCTTAGTTACTTTTCTATTGGTGTGAAAAGACACCATAACAAAGAAACCTTATAAAAGAGTTTATTGGAGCTTAGATTTCCAGAGAGTTAGAGTCTGTGGCCATCACGGCCTCGAGCATGGTAGCAAGCAGGCAGGCATGGTGCTGGAGCAGAAACTGAGAACTTGCCTCATGATTCATGGGCACTAGGCTGAAAGAAAACTAACTAAGCCTGAGGACATCTTTTGAAACCCAAAGTCTACACCCAGTGACACACCTCCAACAAGTCCACACCTCATAATACTTCCTGAACATTTTTTGCCATGTAGGTATCAAGCATTCAAATGAGTCTACTGGGGCCATTCTCATTGAAACCCCCATAGAGGAATACAAGGTGGGAGGGAAATTAGAGAAGAACTGGAGAAGAGAAGTTAGCAACCAATACGATCAACATATGTCACATATGTATATTTAATTCTCAACAAACTAAACAAAACTATATTTTAACAATTTCCTGCCATCCATGTACCCATCTTCTCACACACACACACACACACACACACACACACACACACCCTCAGCCTAACTCCTATCAAACACTGGTCCTTTTAAATTCTCCACTGTTATGCCTTTTCACATAGTTATAACCATACAACAGATTTAGAGAGTGAATGATCACAATGAACTAACAATACCAATGTATAGGAATCCAGAAAGGGAGAGAGTGACAAAGGATAGAGCCAGCGGAGGAAGAAATGAGACTAGGCCCCAACTACTCAAGAGTTGGCTAGGCAGAGAGAACACAGATAGAGATGTATGTGGGTGATTCAGGTATAGTGGTAGTGATGCCTAAATTGTCAAGATATCTGTGATACTGGTTCTTCAGTTCTATCACTCTTCCCTTCCTACATTCATTTAGTGACAACAATAGCTAAGTGATGAAGGTTCACTATATTCTAAGCCCGTATGCCTCAGCTAATCCTCAGTAGAAAAAAACAGTCTCTAAGAGGCTTAGGTAATTACCCAGGATTTTACAACTAAGAAGTAATAGAAGCAGAATTCAAGTTTAGTCCTGAGCTATTAATTGCTAACTTATTCGACCAACTCATTTAGAACGAGAGTAATAACATCTCCAAGACTGACCCAAAAAAATCTAGAGAATGTGAGATGTAGGAAGTTATCTTATTACTAAAATGTAGCACTTCGATGTATTAAACATTTCAAGCAGAAAGAAATAGATAACTTGCAGGTAGAGTATAAAATCTCTCTCTTTCTCCTGTTGCAACTCATAAGATTTTTTGAAGCAAGTAGACTTCCTACTGCTACCAAAAGCTATACCCATAACTTAACAAATGGGCACAAGTAGGAAGGAATATGAATGAATCAGCCCTGATAGATTTCTTAGTAGTCATAGTGAAAAGCCAGTTTATATTATTACATTTGCCCCTACAACACAATTTTAACCACTTCTTGGGGTTTTCATCTCCTTACTGACATATGACATTAATAATTGTGTGTGCTTTTTCCATGTAGGCTTGGTGCCCCAACTGAAAAGGCTGTTCTTTTTTTTCCTATTACATTTTAATAATTGATAATGCTCATGGGATCCTTAATATTTGCTCCTTATTTTATCCTGAGAACAACACTATGAAATAGCTTGTAGATTATTTTTAATCTAGTATTGTTTGTTACATTTATTTTAATTGTTTTGTGACTGGCCAGTATCCAATCTGTGAAATTCTGTCATATCATATATCAAATGGAGGATGAAGTCCTACCTCCCACTCAAGCTAAAGAGTGAAATTCTCTCTTCCTCGAATGAGTTTCGTCAACTTGGATGATGTTATGAAGGACAAAGCTTCTGAAATGTGCACTGTTTTTAGGCAGTAGGACCATCAAATAACCAGTAGTGCTGGTGCCAAAAGTGACCTCCGGATTCAGTCCCTAACCTAGCCCTGCAACTTTTCTTAGTTTCTATCATTCTCGGAAATTGTTTTGCCTATTTTCCTAGTATGCACTCAGGAAATCCGTCTTGATTGTACTAACTGCAATCAGTTGCTTCTTGTTTGCAACTCAGAAACCTGGCTTATCAGAATGAGTATTATTGGTGATATAAGTGAGAAAACTAGGAAATAGGTAGGTAATCATAATGCTGGAGGTTTTACGATGATCATATGTAAGCAGGTATTATAAGAGAAAAGGAAGCCATAGAGATCAGTCACCTGAGATAGTACTGCAACCAGACAGTATATAGCCATGAAGACCAAGCTCTATGTTAGAGGATCAATGAATTAATATTTGTAAGACATTCAGAACAATGTCTAAGACAATGTCAGTGTTTGTTCTCTATGTATAGTTCAAATGTTTGAGACTATAAATCAAACTTTTAAATCACTATCCAATACATATGACCTATATTTTCTAAGGAAATTATCAGAATTCATTCAAATAAGGAACATTTATTATCTCAGTATGAAAATCCATCAATCAAAGAAAAACTTTGTATCTTAGAACTTTTACAATGGCACATTTAACTTTCTGAAACATGATTAGGCTGATAATTCTTTTACATAAATTGCTTTTGTTACTTTTCCCCCAGTGGGAAATGATAGAGAAATGTGAACTGCTGCTAAGTAACAAACAGATCTCCATCCACATTTAGAAAAGAGAATGAGAATGCTGCAGTGGACACCTAAAATGCTCCCCTTATCCAACTTAGACCAACTCAGCAAGACCTGGAACCATAGAAACCATAGAATTTAGCCCAGTTGCCCTAGAGGGCAATAAGGTATATATAAGAAGAGGGATTATTATTAAGGGATCCTCCATGTGCTAGATTCTTTATATAACACAACTCCATTAAAGCAGCCTCACAACATTTTTTGTCTGGTTTATATTTTACAGAAAAGAAAAAACATCAAATTTCTCAGGTCAGTGACAAGACTACAAAATGATGAAGGTGTGAATTTGATTTCTAGACACCCTCACTTCAAACTGCATTCTAAATTTCCCACATAAAAACCTCAGATCTTGTCAAGGAGGTTTCTTTGTTCAATGGACAGTGATTAAAGTGGAAACTGATAACTGGTCAAAGTGCAGAGAAAAAAAATCTCTTCAGCATGCTCAGTCACAAATAGGACATCTGTACCACTCCCTCTCTCCCAAAGCTCAGGTACAGAAGAGGAGACAGAAAGACTATAAGATTCAAAGGTTGGGGAGGATGGGCATGAAACAGTATCTCCTGTCCAGGAAAAGACTCACTCACTCAGGAACTCACAACTATGATTACCTGTACAAGACCTACACAAGATCAAACCATTAACCATCACAGTGTGGAAGGGGAGAGGCTTGCAATCTTCTAACCCTGGATGAAGAGCTAGTCACAGTTGATGGCTACCTGGGGATAGTGGGTCAGTTTTCTTAGAAACTATCACCCCTGGTAGGGCAATGATCTCCAATGTGTAGCCTCACAGTCGTGTGCATGTGGGCAGCACAAATCAATCTCTGTGGGATACTTTTACAAAGAAAGAGAAGATGTGGGAAAGCAACATTTTCCAGATATCCCAGGGCTATTGTATCCATGCATTTAGCAGCTGTGCTGCCTGCACAATGGCTACCTAAGATCAAGCTAGTCAAAATGCCAGCATGGATGAAGGATGCTCATGAAGTCCAATTTTAGAAGTGATTGGCAATTAATGTCTGCTGGGGAAGGAGGGTCAGTTTTCTTCGGGGATGTGTCCCCTGAGAAGTTGTTGATGCTGTTAGATTGTTCTATACTCATCATGCACATACAGTCTCGTCATGCATTAAGTGGACTCAGTTCTTTTAAAAACAGCATAGGAACATGGGAGATGAAAGTATCAGGAGGAACTGAAGAAACGGGAATGAGGGGGTGACTTGATCAAAGCAGTGCATATGCATGTATGAAATTCTTAAACAAAAATTATTATTCTAAAATTCACATGAGCAAATAAGTTATCTGAGCAAGCTTGAAGAGCACAAGTCCAGAGAGAGGAAGAATGAATCAACACATGGTCAAACATAACAGAAAAATAACACCAGGGACTTTTCAAAGCAATATTCTCGTATATTATTCCATAGTAGTAATCTGAAGTTCAGTGATAAAAATGCTTCAAGCAACTGTTTTCTGGTATTTAATTAACTCTAAAGGGATGCTTGAAATAGTTGAGAAATAAAAAATCTTGAAAGTACCTGCTAAGCTGTTCAATAGACACATGAAATCATGTGGTAAGCCATGAAATAAACATGATACACTTTCTAGGAAGATAGATTTTCCTGTTTAGATTGGCAAAAGAAAGTTCCATAATTTTCCCATCATATAAACTAGTTTTAAAATAAAAACAAACATAAGTATATTATTTAAAACATGTGCAAATGTGTATAGTACCTTTATATTAAAAAATGCATCAAAGAAATTTTAAGGTGGTGCTAGACTACACCAGGGTCCCTGAGAAGTTCACAATCTTCTGTCCTTAAGGATACATACAGGACTTCTGTAGAACTATATGCAAAGTAGAGCAACTACATATTTCCTGAAGTAGATACATTTCTGTCTGTCTTGATTTTAAGCAAAAAAGTATGCAAATTAATTTAGACATATAGAGTGACCATGCTGTACTAATTAATAAAAACTGAATATATTGGGCTGGAGAAATGACTCAATGGATAAAAGCACCTGTTGCTTGTGTAGAAGACCCTGGTTCACTTCCCAGAACTCACATGGTGGCTCACAACCATCTGTAACTTTAGTTCTAGGGGATCCAATACCTTCTTCTGACCTCCACAGGCACAAGGTACACACATGGTACATATATACATGCAGGTAAACATTCATACAGATAAAATAAACAAATCTTTTTAAATTAAACTTAAGGAAAAATGGCATTTAGTATACATTTGTTTCAGCAGTGCCTATATGCGTTATTCCTGGCATTATTGATAATCATAGCATAGCAACTGTCATCTCTGTCCTGACTAGCATGGTCCTCAGCTTCAAACAGGTACAAGAAAGGATAGCTGCACGTTGCATGCAGTTGTGTGTACTTTTAATCCCATCATTCAAGAGACTTAGGCAAGAGAATCATGACCAGAAGCCAGCCTGACCTACATGGTAAGAATCTGTCTAAAAGCCAAAAGAAAATGAGAAAAATGCTTGATGTTAAATCTTACACATTATGATATAGAACAAATTGATCTAATGACATAGGCTTAGGAAGAAAACCCATAAACTTGGATTCTAATTAATTTTCTAATATTGCCAATTCTGTTAAACTAATGCTAGAAATTTGTTTTTCTGTCTTAAAAGAACTACAACTAACTGGTTTAAACAACCAAAAACATTAAAGAGAACATGGACTTTAGCTGAAACATAAGACTGTTTTGAACTTGGACATTTACATATTTTTTAGGAAACTGTTTCACTCTGTATATAAATTCTTACTTGAGAATTCTGTCACTCTGATAAATATTTGGTCCCAATTTTTATCTGTAGCATTCATTAGTACTTGTTGCTGTTTATAATGCATACAACGAGCCTGGATCACACAGCTTTATCCTGACTGTTGAGAACTTAAGATAATCAGTCAACAGAAAGAAACAACTTCCCTAGAAGCTATCCACTTCAAAATGCTTGGTCCGTAGTCAACTGCCTATGTGTCACCGGAAATCAACCTTGCTTCCTTTCATTGGAATGATACTATGCCCACAGTGGGCTTTTCAATTAGCCAGTGCTGAGCTCTCTCTGGGCAGCCTAGATCTCCAAATATTGGGACAACCATCACCAGCTCCTTAATGTAGTCATGTAAGTCAGTCATTCTAGACTTTAAAATGTTGGGCTGTCTTGCTCTGTAAACCTCAGCACATGAGCTTCAGGTTCTGCTCTGGCTCCCTTGCATTTGTTCATGAGAATGTACTACATAGCATCCTTGCAATTCTATCACTACACTTTTAAACTGAAAAAACAAATTAGATTAGGACATTGCTCCTACATTGGGAATTTAATTATATAAAATACTATGCATGCACTTTGAGAGTCGTAAGGAATGAGGAAAACATGAACACAATTTGATTTGAAGGAGGCACGGGAGCTACAGTAAGAATCTGTTTCCCCCTTTCCTTTGGAGTTTCACTAACATTCAAAGATCCAGTGAAATCCGGAACGTTTTGCCGGTAAACTGTCAATCATGCTTCTGTTGAGCATTTACTGCATGTGGACAGTGCTCTCTTCTCTACATCACCTGAAGAACAGATTCCTCTGTAATTTCAAGAGGAGTCTGTGCCAAGAAAATCAATAAAGACATATTTGTTCAGAGCCTAAAGTGGGCTGGCTTTATCCAGGAATGTGTTGAGTTAATTGAAAAGGTTTTGGTTCAAGTTAGCCGTCGGAGATCACAGAATTGTAGACAACACATACTGTGAGTATGAACTTCGTACAACCTTTCAAATACCTTTGGGAAGGCAGGAAATTGAAATATTGTGCTATATTGGCAACTAAATGGTCATTTATCATCCATGCTAAGTTTGGAGCTGAGAAGAGGCATCTGAAAAGTCTCGGCAGGGCCTTTATTAACAATTTCAAAGTTAGGTTAGTATATGTAGATTTTTTCACAGCATATTTGGGGAAGACTAAAAGATAACATCTGCATATACTATTAACACGGCCTTGCTAATAACAACTTCGGACTGTATTCTCACCCACAAAAGCTGCATTAAAATCCATTAAGCTTGAGACACCAACTGACAAAAGCAAGGAAATTCACAGTTAAAGGGGAAACACCATATGTTCTTCAATACCTTAGAGCAACGGGGTGCAGTTGGAAAGTCATTAAAGTGGCGCCCAGTTGTGCCTAGGTATTGGAGAACATATGGAATCTTTTCCTAGGCGAGTGTAATTTTCCCTGCTCTCACTGAATGCGTGTATCAGTCTTCACTTTTTGGTCATATAGGTTTGTGTTTGTTTAATTACCATAGCATGTAAAATAAATACTTTCTTATTTTCCAAAATTAGTATAATCACACTGTGGAGACTAGTCCTTAGCCGCTGCTGCCTGATGGTTTCCAGTTACCCTTCTTTCCAAAAATCTCTGCATTATCTTTACAGTTTCAAAGGTTCTTGATGCCATTGAAAGTACCACCTTTCCCCATCTTGAGGATTCAGGGTCATCCCAGGTGGACAATGGTCTCTCCATTCACTAGGACCTCGGTGGGTTAAAAGTTCCAGTAGCAAAAAATAAAAAATATACACATTTGTATTGAAGCTCTCTTCCTCCTCTTATTCCTCCTCCTCTTCCTCCTCTTCTCCTCCCAATCTCTCTTTTTCTCTTTCTCTTCTTTTTGTATTTTGTAAACTAAATCCCATTGTATATTTCAGGCTGAACTCCAATGTACCAAAACTCCTTTTTCCAGAATGCTGTGATAACAGCATACAGATATGTGATAACACATACAGAATGCTGTATGTGCCACCTTGTCTAACTATACTCTTCCTTTCTTTTTTCCTAATTTTTGAGATTATAATATAATTACATTTTTTTCCTCCACTTTTCTTACCCCAAGTCTTCCACTGTTCTGCCCAACTAGCTCTCTTTCAAACTCATGGATTCTTTTCCTTTAATTGCTATGACATACATGAATGTGTGTGTGTGTGTGTGTGTGTGTGTGGTGGTGTATGTATGTGTATATGTTCATGTATGTGTCTGTGTGTCCATGCGTCTGTTTGTGTGTGTTAATAAATATATAAATATAACCTGCTCAGTTCATATAATGGTAATTGTATATATTTTCAGGATTGACATTTGGTATTGGATAGCTGATATGTATACATATAAATATCTTAAATGAAAAATTTCCACTTTGGCTGACAGTGTTCCTTCCAAGAGTCACAGATTATCTAACAAAACCCCCAACAACAGGAATGAGTTGTTGGTCAGGGTTGTCCGAGAGACTCCTAAAACATTATAGGCTACCACTGTTGTCCTTGGCTACTTTGTAAATGTGAAAGGTAAGGCCCTATTGCTGAAGACACCATGAACACAGGATCCAGAAAACTAGAGCTGAATCTGAAATGAAAAACCTCCTTCCCAAATGTAAGATCTCATGGTACCAGAAGGCACCACATAAGTTTCCCAAGGAAAGAAGCAACTGATAGTCTTACCCAGCTATCACAACTATGAACCACAACAATGACCACCATGGCATGATAACTCTAAGGGTATAATTGTGGCATACATATCTTTATAGCAACCAATAGTTCTCTAATTTGACTCAAGATCCACTCAACAAGAGGGAAATCATGTCTGTACTGGAAACCTAGCCAGCCACCTAGAGCTGTTAATCCTGAGATTTACCAGAGAAAAACCAATTTGGGGGCCAAGTTTAAAGTAAACTTTAATAACTATTAAATACTGTCAAACAGATGGACTTTGGTCATTTTCTGGAATTTCCCAGTTAAGAATGGCTTTGAGTCATGTGTTTCAGGGGTTTATAAGGACAAACCTATAGGCCACCATACTTTCCATGAGGCTTTTTTATTTTCTAAGAACTACCATTCCCAGCATTCTCAACAGTTACCTGGTCCCTGGGCAAGTGGAGGGTTTACAGGTTAATCTCAGTCATTACAGAAGATGCTGCTTCCACATTGCTCACTGCCTGTAATGATAAACAGAATAGTAAGTGCCATACCACATGACATGTGCTCTTCATATCATCAGCAGAGGGGGTTAATGAAGCACTGAGGAGGGACACCTACCCCATAGTAAGGATTCTAAACTAAAAACAGAACAGAAAGTACCTGCCATAACATATCATCGTTACAGACCCAAGCTTATAATTAAATCAATTCAATATGGTCATAAACTTTTATTGAGCAACTGTAGCATGCCAGGCACTAACCTAGGCATTGAGGATACAGGCATGATTCCTCTAATTTTTAAGCAGTGAAGTTTGACCCAATAATTGGGCTATAAGACAACATGTGGGAGGGGCATAGCATGCTTCATAACTCAGAAGTAAAGAAACCACAGTCAGGTTATTTCCCAAAGTGCAGTTTGATCAAATCAGTGTTTTACAAGGACTATTTGGGGAGTTTCAAAGACACGAGTGAAGGAAAACAGCTAGAAGCTGGGGAAAGATACTGAGGCTCTTGAGGAGAAGGGACACATGGGATGGAAGTACATGGGGAATATCTCAACAATAGAAGACATTAGTACCTGGTGATTGATTAGATCAGGAGACAAGAAAGAAATGGATATGACTGTATGGTGTGGAAATCATACAGACTCACTGATGATTAAGGAAGATGATCCACATATGTGCTTTTATTTCACTACTAAGATACTGGAGCTGGGGCCAGTGAGATGGCCAGTCAAGAAATGGCACTTGTTAGTAAGGCTAGCCAGCCTTAGCAGGGATGATAAGGAACCTGAGTTTGGTCCCTGGGACCCAAATGATAGAGGGAGAGAATTGGCTCCAAAAACTGTCCTCTGGCCTCCACAAGCACATGGTGGTATGCATATATCCACAGACAAATGCATACATACCCAGAAAGATGAATAAATGTATATAACTTTTCTACAGATAAACGAGGGTATGAAGTTACCCATTCGATTGATTTTGCAGTGTTGCAGAATTTAGGATTAGGATGTTGTAGTGTTCAAAAGAAAAGCAGTTTTGTAATAAATTTAATTTAAAAATCCAGATAAGTAGAGTTTAAAGTACCCACTGTCGAAAACTGACCCCTAAACCCCTTATTCTCACTTTTCTTTCTATTCCTATCACAATGAATCTGCGCTCTTTGCTCTCTACTTCATCTTTTAGACTCTGAAAACTCATGAATGACAAAGTGCAGCAATGTGATAACATCATGATACCATGACTATGAAATTCAAATGTGTTATATAGTTACTTTGTGATTAAAATTTGAGCTGACTTTGGCACAGAAAGCAGAATGCATAGCAATAACTTGAACAATCCGTTGTTTTCATCCCTAGGGCTCAGTTTCTAACTTGTAAAAGAGAGGAGACAAGATGGTGTTAGTAATGAGGTAAACAACATTTTGATGCAATCAACTAGGAAGAGCAGCAAATTTTAAAATGTCTGTGGATTACCCATCGCTTTGGTAACAATAAGATTGTCCTGCTGATCTCTTGCATTCAAAGACCAGTTGGCTTGACTTCTAGACCATTAATGAGGGATGCACTCAGAAAGAAAAAATAAGCTTGAGGTACAAACTAACAATAATTTGGATCTGCATATCTCTGTCCAGTGATAGTTTTGACACTGCTTCCCGAAATATGCCCTAAGGAATTTCTTTACAAGCTCTTTACATACCTTCGAAAACACAATAAAAGACATCAAATATACCAGCTCTCTGAGATAGCACAGACCTTTACTCCAAGTTCCCGAATGCCCTGAATCATTCTCTTCAACTTGATAAATCTTATTTGAGAAGCTAGGGAGAGGGCTTAGTGACAAAAGTACTCCTGTCCAAGTGTAATGAACTGAATTTCGGTCCTCAGCATTCATGCAAAATTCCAGGCAACTCTGGAGACAGGAGAATCTCTGCTTCTCACTGTCCAGTCAGTCTAGCTGAGTTGGGGAACCCAGATGAGAGCTCCTGACTCAAAGAATAAAGTGGAAAGTGACTGAAAAATGCACTCAATGTCAACTTTTGCCCCTCCACACATACACACATGTACCTGTACACACACACACACACACACACACACACAATAAACACTGCTTTATTTGGTAAATCATAGCTGTTTCTGTATTAATCCAGATTCTCTAGAGTAATATTACTTATTAAAATGAATTTCTTTATATAGAGAGAACACTTGCTAGAGCATTTGCCTAGTATTCACAAGGCAAATGCAGCCTGGACTTTCATTCACAACACCAGAGTCAGTGAGAATGATGGTTTGTTAAAAAAAAAAAAAAAAAAAAAAAAAGTTTTATATCCTATGAAACAGAAGAGTCTTTCTGGGGTGAAATGAAGAGTTGATGAAGGGGTATATTCAAATAAATGAGACAAAGGTAGAAATACCTTATGCCTGGGAAGGTCAAATAAGAACCCTAGATATCTGACATATTGCTTTTATTCAGAGAATACAGAACACCCTGGATGGTGTGGTACTTTCAAGGCCCTATTCTCATATAGGAAAAGAGACTCTAATAGACTAGAACCATCAAGTTGGCAGCATCAACAATAGAGATATTTGTGCAAACAGTTCTAAGATATTATTTCCAAGTGTCCCGAGTGGCAGAGGAAGGGTGTTATTGAGAACCTTGATAGGCTGGAACATGTCTGGTGCCATATGAAGACAAGCAGCAGTCTCACAACCAAATGATCTAGGATGGTTGAAAAGGCTACTGGGAAAAACAGTCACAAGAGCAGACATTTTCCAGGCAATGGTGTTTGAAGGGATGGGGAATGTTCCGTAAACCAAGAAGCTGATTTTTTTCTGCTAATTTTATTGTCATATATAAACCTTCATCTACATAATGAAGCACTCGTTGGAGACAGAGAAGGGAAAAGCCCCTTGCTCTTAGCTTGAGAAAGACTATAAATATCAAACAGAATGACTACTTGAGGACAGTTTGAAATTATAGTGAAGTGAATTGTTTTTAATAATAAGATTAAGCGTCCACCATCAAGGAAACCAACAATGCTAAAACAAAATCGGGTAATGCGTTGGCTATTTTTCTCATTTCTGTGAAAAAAATATGTGACAAAAACAACTTGAGGCTTACAATTTGAGCAGATAGTGTCTAGCATGACAGGAGGATACAGCTATGGAAAGGCAGGGGCAAGGTCAAATTGCATTTGCATTCAGGAAGCCGAGAGAGGTGAGCACTGGCTCCTGGCTCACTCTTTTTGTATTTCATCCACGACCTTTGTTCACGGATGGAATAGTAGTATCCACATTTAGGGCAGGCCTTCCATCCTTAGATAAAACCTGTAAACACACTCACAGACACCCTGAAGTGTGTCTCCTAGGTGATTGTAAAGTCAGTCATCTCGACAATGATGATTGACCAATCACAGGTAACTTTTCAGTTTTGTCAAGTATAATATATGAAACCTGTTCATCATTTTCAAAGACCTTGAAATATTATAGCATTGACTTGCTGAAGAAGTGTTTCACTGACAAATACCACGCCCTCCCCAAGTGAAGACTCCTCAACATTCTTGCAAATTATATTCCTTGTGAAGCAAGACTGATGGAGAAATAATAAGATGTAAGTAATGATACACTTTTGTTTAAGCATTGAGGTCTTGCCCAAAATTTCCACTTAATTTTTGCTTCCTTCTTGGTAAAAACAGATTGGATAAACAGACATTTTAAAAGAGACAAATCAATGTGCCCTTTGGCTGGTAGATACCTAGCAATGGACTTCTTACTAATTGCTGGGGTGTTTGATGGGAGACCCCTGAAACAATAAGAAATGCCAGGCAACTCTCTTCTAATCTTACTCAAAACTCCAGAAATGCTGTCATGAAGCCATGGCCAGCTTTGGTCCCCTATGAAATAATAAACTCTTAGTCATTTTTAGCTGCATCTGTCATCATTGTGTATGAAAGGAGTTAAGTGCTGGCTCTTCAGAATTATTTTATTACTCTTTCACTATAATAAAATAATAACTTAGAGACTCAATAGTTAAACTAAACAATGATGTATTGTTGCCTATTGAAAAACATTAGCATTATGCTTTTGACAAGACATTCTTTTTGTCATTCTTTCTGGGGGCTAAAAAACATTATTTGGAATATTTGCATAATAATATATTTTCTTACAATGTGGCTCGCATTTCAACAGTAACAAATATGATGGAAAGAACAGCATAGTTCCACTATAAATGATGATATTTGGAATTTGAACAGAAAGTCCTCCATCATTTTTAAGCTGCCAACCACATCCATGTTGTGAAAAAAATCTCTCTCTCTCTCTCTCTCTCTCTCTCTCTCTCTCTCTCTCTCTCTCTCTCTCTTTCTCTCTCTCTCTCTCTGTGTGTGTGTGTGTGTGTGTGTGTGTGTGTGCATGTATAAAAGAAGCTGTGGACTGATGAGAGCATCCTACAAAGATATTGGATTTATACATTGCCAACATGAAAGGAAGCATTTTAAATGGCACTGTTAACCAGAGTGCAGGGGTAGAAGGCAAGGGTCATATATTCTAGTACAAGTCTATGTAATGTTTCACCTTGTGTACATTTTTCAATCTTAAAACAGATTTACTTGGGATTTAAGACTTTATTAAGGTCAAAAGGATTACATTAAGTTCATAGACACGTTTGTTATATTAATTGAGTCATAAATTCTGGCCGTCTGCAAACACAGTTGAAAACAGGCATCAGCTGGTTTCTATTGCCACAATAGATCAGAAAATCTGCCAGTAAGTCTGTTTGCAGCTCTTAAAAGTTGTGGAACAAAAGTGTGTTTTGCACTATCGACAATTACCTGAGAAAACAACTGGATTTTGTAAATGGATTTGTTAATATTCTCAAAACTCTCCTCAACCCTGCTTCTGCTCTTAGCACCAACTTCCCTCAGCACCCATCTTCCCAGTCATGGCTTCTCAGGTAACCATTGCTTGAAAATCCCTTCTGCCTTCTTGCTTACTAAAATCAGAGTATTAGCTTTTCCTCAAAATGATTTGATATTAATAAAGAAGGAAAAACAGTGATGTAAACTAAGACAGATCTGGATTTTCATTAAATTATATACAAGGAAATATGTTAGATGTACAAATATCTTTATGTTCTCTGGTATTTAGAAAGCACTATGTTTACCTTGGCAGTGTCGTGAGTTCCTACACAATACTATGTCTTTCCCTCTACTTTGTGTGCTTATCACCCGTGGTGGTTTAGATAGGTTTGGCCCCATAGATTCATGTGTTTGAATGCTTGGCTATAGGGACTGGCACTACAAGGGAGTGTGGGCCTTTTTGGAGGAAGTGTGTCACTGTGTAGGTGGGTTTCAAGTTCTCCTATGCCTAAGCTCTGCCCAGTGTGGAATTAGACTCCCCTCTGGCTGCCTGCTGAAGACTAAAGTAAAATTTTGGGGGTTTCTTTGGAGACTCAATTGAGTTGAGTGATGTTTTTCTGAAAACTATCTTATGAGAGGATGTTTTTGCTGAAGCAGACACGTGGGAGGATGTTTTGCTGAGAACAGTCAAGTTGTGATTTTCTAAAAGCAGGCTAAAAAAAGAGCATGTGATGTTTTGCTAGAGAAGATACTTGAGAGACCATGTGATGTTTAGAAAGAGTATAAATATAATGCAACAGACAGTGGACAATGCTGTGTGGTATTGGTATTTCTTGCTACTCTTTGCTGGGCTTTGCTGATGCTGGTCTTCACTGGTGATGCTTTGTGGTATTTGTTTGCCTTGCCACTCTTTGCAGGTCATTGTTTGTCATGACTTTGTAGAGGGAAATACACCAAAAAACAAACCTTCAAGTGGTGTTCTAGAAGCTTCTTGCTGTTTCTGCCAGAACCTGATAAATACAGATGTGGATGTTCACAGCCAACCATTGGACTGAGCACAGGGACCCCAATGGAGTAGTTAGGGAAAGGACTGAAGGAGCTGAAGGGGTTTGCAACCAACCAGACCCTCCAGAGCTCTCAGGGACTAAACACTAACCAAAGAGTACACATGGAGGGACCCATGGCTCCAGCCACATATGTAGCAGAGGATGGCCTTGTTGGGCATCGATGGGAGGAGAGGCCCTTGGTCCAGTGAAGGCTGGATGCCCCAGTGTAGGGGAATGCCAGAGCGGTAAGGTGGGAGTGGGTGGGTTGGTCATAGAAGCAGGAGGGAGGGGATAGGATAGGGGATTTGCAGAGGGGAAATCAGGAAGGGGGATAACATTTGAAATGTAAATAAGTAAAATAACCAATAAAAATTAAAATAATACTTTTTGCTATTTAAACAAGTTTATTGTAGCCTATTTTCTTCCTTATTTGCTAACACTTTTAAACTAAGTGACTGTTGCATTTTATCACCATCATCATGCTCATATTGAAATAATCATAACCTCACAATGTGGGAAATAACAAAAATTAAATTCCTAAGGTAAACCAATTATGGGCTGTGCAAATATATAAATATATAATTTGGTTATGAAGCATTATACACTCATGCTTTGATTGATTTATGTATCAAATACTGTGTTAGAATATCTGAATATATATTCATGAATCAAACTTACCTGTAATTTTCCTTTCAAGACAGCATAATTAGTTTGTAAGTGCTCCTTCTTTTTCTTAAATCTGGAATAATCCATGTAAAATCAGAAATGCTAGTCCATACAGTATTTATTATAGCTAAGTAAAGATTACCTTATATTCATTATTTAAAAATTTGAATAAACATGTTATTGCTTTAATAGTTTCAGAAGAATTTTTAACT